>CAWUFW010018314.1:0-226419 GCA_963921515.1 Calotriton arnoldi
TACTCCAAAAGTTATGTGTTTAAATCCTGGTGTTCCAATGGTTGTAGTTTCTGAGTAAAATTATACGCAATGGTTCTTTCTCTGATAAATGTTGGAATTTGTTTTTTAATTTCTCCTTGTTTGAATATCTCTCTTTACAAGTATGTCTTATCCCAAAGAATAAAAATCTTCTCTCTCCCTCTGTCTCGCTTTCTTTTTCACTTTCTCTCCCTCTTTCCTTCCATTCAACACTGTTAATGATGTCAACATAGGTGAACCATAACCTAAGGCACTAAATACACTAGAGTGTTTGATTTGAATGTCATATATACATTTTTATGCAGACTACTCATGAGTCACCATATACTAGTGGTTAAAGGTCACAGACTCTTACTCTAAAAGTTATTTGTACAAATCCTGGTGTTTCACTGGTTGCAAGTTCTCAGTCAAAATTAAAAGCAA
Organism: Calotriton arnoldi; assembly: GCA_963921515.1. Taxonomy (NCBI): domain Eukaryota; kingdom Metazoa; phylum Chordata; class Amphibia; order Caudata; family Salamandridae; genus Calotriton; species Calotriton arnoldi. Next base: position 442 of record CAWUFW010018314.1, read on the forward strand.
TGTTATTTTCTTTGATAAATATTTTTCTTTTGTCCTTCTTTGAATATCTCTCTTTATGAGTTTGTCTTACCCCAAAAAATGTGAATGTCAGATATAAGTTTTCTTACAGATTACTCATGAGTCACTGTGTTCTAGTGTTTAAGGTCTCTGACTAATACTCCAAAGGTAATTTGTTCATATCCTGGTGATTCAATGGTTGTAGTTTCTGAGGTAAAATTATACGCAATGGTACTTTCTTTGATAAATGTTGACTTTTTTTTATTTCTCCTTGTTTGAATATCTGTCTTTGCAAGTATGTCTTACCTTAAAGAATACAAATCTTCTCCCTCTGTCTGTCTCGCTTGCTTTTTCTCTCTCTCTCCCTCTTTCCTTCCATTCAACACTGTCAATGATGTCAATATAGGTGAACTCTAACCTATGGCACTGCATACACTGGAGTTTTGATTTGAATGTCATATAAATGTTTTGTGTAAGATGCTCATGAGCCACTGTCGCCTAGTGGTTAAGGTTGCATACTCTTATTTCAAAGGTTTTATGTTCACATCCTGGTGTTTCACTGGTTGTGAGTTCTCAGTCAAAAATAAAGGCAATGTTACTTTCTTTGATAAATGTTTTTCTTTTCTCCTTGTTTGAATATCTCTCTTTATGAGTTTGTCTTACCCCGAAGAATACAGATCTCTCTCTCACTCTGTCTCGCTTTCTTTTTCTCACTCCCTCTTTCCTTCCATTCAACACTATCAATGATGTCAATATATGTGAACTCTAACTTATGGCACTACATACACTGGAGTGTTTGATTTGAATGTCATATGTACGTTTTTGTGTAGATGACTCATGAGCCACTGTGGCCTAGTGGATAAGGTCACAGACTCTTATTTTAAAGGTTCTGTGTTCAAATCCTGTTTTTTCACTGGTTTTGAGATCTCGGTCAAAAATAAAGGCAATGTTATTTTCTTTGATAAATGTTTTCCTTTTTTCCTTGTTTGAATATCTCTCTTTCAGAGGTCGTCTTACCCCAAAGAATACAAATCTTCTCTCTCCTTCTATCTCACTTTCTTTTTCTTACTATCCCCCTCTTTCCTTCCATTCAACACTGTCAATGATATCAACGTAGGTGAAATCTAACCTACGTCACTGCATACACTGGAGTGTTTGATTGGAATGTGATATATAAGTCTTTGTGCAGATTACTCATGAGTCACTGTGGCCTACTTATTAAGGTCTCTGACTCTTACTCCCAAGGTTATGTGTTCAAATCTTGCTGTATACCTGGTTGTGAGTTCTAAGTCAAAATTAAAGGCAATGTTACTTTCTTTGATTAACTTTTTCTTTTCTCCTTGTTTGAATAGCTCTCTTTATGAGTTTGTCTTACCCCAAAGAATACAAATCTTCTCTCTCCCTCTATCTAGCTTTCTTTTTCTTTCTCTTTCCCTCTTTCCTTCCATTCAACACTGCCAATGATGTCAACATAGGTTAACTCTAACCTACGGCACTCCATACACTAGAGTGTTTGATTTGAATGTCATAAATACGTTTTCGTGCTGACTGCTCATGGAAAACTATTGGACTACCAAACACTGTTAGTCATCCTTAATCAAATGAGTTTCAAAGAGAAGGCACTTTAACGAGCTAAATTATATCTGCTAGATCACAAACAGGGTCTCTTCCAGGATTCCAGTCCACCCATAAGAATCTATCATTAAGGATAAAGTTGTCAAAATTCAGCCCATGCACGCATTAAGTTTGCACCTCTCTGTTATCAGGTCCAAGGACAAGGGAAGAGGAAGAAGATCCTGCCCCCACTCAGCAGAAAAGAGTAGCAGTTCCTTCCATGTAACGCCTGGAAACATGGAATTGATTTTGAGATCAAACATGCTCTTTAAACTCCAGTAGGGCTCCTTTCTTACAGCCTGAGCTTTGTGTCTACTATTGTTCAACATGCCATCGGTGAACGTTGTGCTTTTAAGAATATTGGATTCCCCCTCTCACTGTGCACAATGTAAACCACATCAAGTTGTACACACAACCTTTATTTTGCGATTCTAAAAAAGAAATTGGAGAGGGGAGACAATGGGGAAAACAAATTGAGTGTAGCCTCAACAGTTCCATGCACTTCGGTAACTGCATGAAGGGAATTAAAATAAACAAATACCACATGGTTATATTAACAGTTAGTACATTACAGGAACACACTAAAGTTGATATTTGGTAATCAAGTGAGCCAGGTCAATCGATGACGATGTCTGTCATTTTTCAGTAATCCATATATTCTAAATCTATTCTTCTATGAATATGTTACCAGTTACTCTAAATTCAAAATAGCACATATGAATGAATTCACCAACTGTGTTATAACTGGCATCAGTGATTTTGTTGCTTAAAATTAAGTTTTGTAATTGAGAGAAATTAATTTTCTGTACAGCTAATGCCATTAATTGCAGGGAACATAGGCGTGCTTTAAAGTGATAGGTAATAAATAATGCACACTAATGCAGTGCCAAGTGCAATAAACAACATTTACTCTCAGCACAGTACCGTGACTTTTCAAGGTGCTAAACGTCAAATAGAAGCACAAGGTAGTTAATATGGAACCTTCTTTATACGTGTATAGGTAGTTATATAGTGCCAACCTAGTTAGGGAGCAACATAGAGCTATACATTATGTCGGGTGTTGGGGGATGATTTATGAGATCAAGAACATGACGTTGTATTACACTGACATGTTTCACATTTTTGGGCACAGGGCATTAAGTGGCTTGCTCAGAATCACGTGATGTTTTTTGCAATTTGCAAATTAGCAATGAAAGAAGATTGAATGCCAGTAAGACCCTCGAGGACTGAAAACACTTCAAAGATGCCCTCAATCGATACCACCACCTCCTGAAGCACACCAAGAAGACCACCCTAGCCACCCGCATCAAGGACAGCTCCAACAATAGCAAGGAACTTTTCAACATAGTCAAGGAATTCACCAACCCTTCAGCAACTAAAAACATCACACCCTCGTGGACATTTTTCACAACAGAATCATCACCATCTACCAAGACTTTGCATCCCAACCCATTGTTGAGGACGGCATCAACCGCATCACACCGACTGATGCACACCCAGACCAGCTCATCTTGTGGAACACCCTCACTGAGAAGGAAACAGTTTCCATCATGAGATCTATCCATTCCGGAGCCCCAGCAGACCCCTGCCCCCATCATGCCTTCAACCTTGGCAATCAACCCATCAGCAAAGAACTCACCAACGTCTTCAACTCCTCAATCATCACTTCCCACATCCCCCAGAAATGGAAACACGCCAACATGAAGCCACTGAAAGCCATCAACATCCAGCTCACTAGACAGCTGGAGAACCACAACCTTCTGGACCCCTTCTAATCTGGCTTCAGGGCAAGCTACAGCACTGAGACAGCCCGAGTTGCAGCCATGGATGACATCAGACTGTTGCTAGACCACGGAAAAACAGCAGCTCGCATCCTCCTCAACCTCTCAGCAGCTTTCAACACTGTATCCCACCACACACTGATCAACAGACTCCACCAAATTGGAATCCAGGGAGCAGCCCTCAAGTGGATTGCATCCTACCTCACAGGAAGAACTCAGAAGGTCATCCTCCCTCCCTACTCTTCACTCCCTACGAACATCACCTGCAGGCTCATCCCTCAGCTCAACCCTCTTCAATGTGTACATGACACCCCTGGCCAACATCATCAAGAGCCACAGACTTAACATCATCTCCTATGCTGACAACACCCAACTCATCCTCTCCCTGACCAACCACCCAATGGCCACCAAGGACAAGTTCCAAAGATGCATGTAAGACGGGCCCCCTGGATGAGCAACAACTGACTCAAACTCAACACTGACAAGACAGAAGTACTAATCTCTGGGAAAGGCAAGGATACCCTCTGCAACAACGAATGGTGGCCATCCTAGCTGGGCCCTACCCCCAAACCCACTGAACATGCCCACAACCTCTGCACTATCCTCTACAGAGAGCTATGCATGAAGAAGCAGGCAAGTACCGTCTCCTCCGCCTGCTTCCTCACCCTCCGAATGCTCAGGAAGGTCTTCAGATGGCTCCCACCCAACACCAGGCAAATAGTCACACAAGCTCTCATCACCAGCAGACTAGACTATTGCAACTCCCTCTATGTAGGAATCATGGCCCAACTCATGATGAAACTCCAGACTATCCAGAACACAGCAGCTAGACTCATCCTCGACCTCCTCAGATGGACACACATCACCCCTCACCGCAGGAAACTCCACTGGCTGCCAGTCGCAAAGAGATGCCAGTTCAAGCAGCTCGCCCATACTTACAAGGCACGGCACAACAAAGGGCCGGTGTACCACAACATCCAAATAAATTTCCACCAACCCACGAGGAAACTATGCTCTGAATCCCTTTCCCTACCAGCCATCTGACGCATCTGCCGGACAAAAAGTGGAGGCCACTCCTTCTCCCACCTGGTGGCTAAGGCCTGGAACAACCGGCCCCTGCACCTCAGTGCCTCACCATCACTCCAGCAGTACTGGAAGGACCTCAAGACCTGGGTGTTCAACTAATAGCAGAACAGGCAAAATGATCTCTCAGTGCCTCCAGACCCTCACGGGTGCTGCTGCTGCACTCTACAAATCCTGATTGATTGATTGATTGATGTTGAATTAAGCACTGAGGGCACTGCAACTCAAAAATGGGCCCCAAGTTTTACAGTCAGCAGCTCTATCCCCCAAACTACAGCTCCTCCCCTTCATTTTTTTTCAGCATCACTACAAGATGCATAGAGCATTACTGAGATTACTACAAGAGTACTACAAAAGTTCTAGAAAGTGCCATTCAGAAACCTAGATGTGGAGGTTCTTCCTCCACCTCAACTATTTTTGTCTCTGCAGACATCTACTCCCGACTGTGGAGTCTCTGGACAAGTAAGTATATGCTTTAGTAGTAACTGTTGGTGAGACAGGGGGACTGGTTGGGAAATGGAGAATACTTACTATTAAAGAGCAATGCCTTAAGGAGGAGTAAAGAGGGGTTAATTGAGGATTAGAGAGGGGTTTAGGGAGGGATATGCACCCACCCACAAAAACGTAAGGCCATTAGTATTCAAAAACTGCCCTTCTAAAGTTACTACAACCAAAAAGAGATCCAATATGGTAGTAAATTATTTGATCTCAGAGATGAAGTGGATCCAGCATCACACAGGGCCAACCACTGGTACTGCAACACCCTTCCATAGAAATCAGTGGAGGTAGGGATTTAAAACTCCATTGAAAATAATGTTAAATTAATTTACATGATTCAAAATAGTTAAAAATAGAAATCAATATAACTTAATATAAACAAACATAAGAATAATGCAAATTTATTATTTAAATAAAAAATATCTTTGCAACATTTGTTGCATTTAAAAATAATTTAAGGTTACATTTTAAACAAATATAAATAACTTACTTTTAATTACTTATATAACCACATTTAATAATTATTTCTGCATAATAAAAAGGCTTAATATTTTTCTTAAGGTGCAAATTTACTTTTTAAACTTAACTTAATTACATTTTAAATCCAACATAAATGAATAGTCTATAGAGTTTATTACTTTAGTTTTACAATTTAAATAAATATTCTACATTAATTTACTTTTTTTTAAAAATATTTTTATTGATTTTTTTTTTTTTTTTACCCTAAAATCAAGGCACTGTACAATAAATCATGTTTATGGTACAATCATGACGATAATTCATATAAACCAAAGATCGACAAAAAAAAAAAGACAGAGAAAGTCAAAAAATAAAAAAAAAGGCAAAAAAAGGTTATCCGGCCCAGTGTGGACTGGATGATGAAAGCAAAATCCTGATACTTCAATCAAATAATACATTTTTTTACATTATCAGAGAACCCCAGATTTTTTTTTACTTTTAAACATAAACCTTTATCAAAATAGGATAAGCAAGGAAATATATTTGAATCCCATTACTACTTACATTATTTATGGGGAGTTAATCTGCTGGGTCCAATCTATAATTGGAGCCCAGATTCTACATCCCATAATCCTTTTCCTTCTCCCTTTGGTTTTATAAATTGAAAACTCTAAATTGTAAGTGGCTAATAGTCTTGCCCGCCAATTAATGAAAGGTGGGTGGGTCAGGACTGATCCATTCATTGGTTATACATGCACGAACCAACGCCATTGCAATAAACAGAGTAGCAGTGACTGATCTCGATCTTAGATTACCCTCCCTATCAAAACCCACACCAATAATTACTAAATCCCCAGTGATACTAATTGGAGTTCCGAGAATAGCACCCATAAAATTCTCAATCTCTTGAAGAAAAGGTCCCAGTTTTGGACAAGAAAAACATATGGATCGAATCAGCAGCCTGCAGCCCACACCTATTACATTTGTCCCCCTCTTGACACCCCATTTAGCAATTTTGCCAGGTGTGTAGTATAAATCAAAAAGGGACATATAATGCTGACTTCTTAATCTGCCGGTCATTAAAATCCTGTTTGCCAAATCAAGAGACTTTTCTATCTTTATACCAGCTATTCCCAGTTTATTAGCCCACTTTAAATTCCATGTGTCAATATCATCCGGAAGTGATTCCAGTAGTTGTTGATACAACAATCCTATAGAAGTTTTTTTACTCACTTTTTCAATCAGTGGGATTTTAACAAACTGTACCTCTATTCCTGAACCCTTCCTACCCAAAAAAAGCTACGTATTTGAAGATATTTGAACAATTGTCCTTTGTCAAACAGATCACCCACATACAATAGATCTTTCATACCCCCATCTAAATGTAGTTTGATCCCGAAATATTATAGGAAGCAAACCAGATGCAGAGAAGGGGGTATAGACATTCAAATTTGGGATATGTAGTTTACTTCTAATTTATTTCCAGACTGCGAAAGCAGCCTTAAGTATCTTGAACTTGGTTTTTTTGTAGTAGCTAGGCTCTACTATCCTAACTAAGCAACCATTAATATCTGCACCCAACCCGAATTCATAAATGGATGGTCTGTTAAAAAATGGGATCTCAGCCTTAGCACCAACTAAAAGGAGACCCATATATTGCAACATACTGGCCCAATAATAAACCCAAAAATATGGAACACCCCATCCCCCACGATTTCTTGGTAAAACCATCCTTTTAAATGCCCTTCTCGGTCTCCGATACCCCCAGAGAAATCTAGAGCAAATCCTCTCTAGCTTAATAAAGCAAGAGGTGGAGAACTCAAGGGGGACTATTCGAAATATATATAGAAATTTAGGAAGGACAAGCATTTTTAAAACATTACACCTCCCATGAAGGGAGAAATGAAGGTGATCTAGTCTTTCCAATGTTGTGTTCACCTTGTCCATCACTGGGGTAATGTTCAAATCGGGAATCCTTTCCACTTCAGTTGTAATTCTAATCCCAAGATAAATTGCTTCAGAGACAATTGGTAGGTTAACCGGAGCATCAGAACCTGAATAAAGCATCTGAGTTTTATCTACATTTAATTTATAGCCGGAAAATCTACCAAACTGCCCTGCCAAAGTCTTTATTGCGGGGAACGCTGAAGATATATCACTAATGAGTACCACAATGTCATCAGCGTACGCCAGTGCTCTGTATTCCATATCATACGGGCTTACTGGTTTAATATTTGTACTCGAATTTAATTTATTAAGAAATAAATCAATATATAATGCAAATAATAAAGGGGAGCATGGACACCCCTGCCTAGTACCTCTACTAATACAGATAGGTCCGGACTCCTGTCCTGAGATACGTATAGTTGCTTCTGGACATATATATAAAGTTCTCACTGCTTGAATGAATTCGGAACAAAACTCCTTCCATCACATAACATCCCACAGGAATTGCCAAGAGACCCTGTCGAACGCCTTCTCGGCATCCAACAGGATCACCCCCAATGAAGATTTGGTTGCTTGAGCCCAATCTAAAAGGGCTATTACGCGTCTCACGTGATCGGCTGTATCCCTGCCTGGGATAAACCCATGCTGATAAACTGATACTAGCGAGGTAATAACTATTCCTAGGCGACAAGCCATGATTTTTGAAAAGATTTTACTATCAGAATTGATAAGCGAAATGGGCCTATATGATGAAGGGTTCAGTTCGGGTTTGTCCTTTTTTTTAAAAACAATAATGGTAGTTTTCCGCCAAGAGTCGGGAACAGAACCACGCTGTGCAGAAAGAAACAGTACCATAAGTTCCGGCTTAAGCACCTCCCGAAAGGTCTTAAAAAACTCGAGGGGAATCCCATCAGGCCCTACCGCTTTCCCTATGGCTAGGGACAATATTGCTCCCTCTACTTCTTCCCAGGTTATACTTGCAGCCAATTCCTCATTTTGATTCTGTGTAACCTTGTTGGTTTCAATCTCAACTCTGAACTCCTGTATCATATCTTCTACACCACTTATCTCTTGTTCAGTATATAGCTGATGATAGTACCTACGAAACACACCCAGAACTTCGCTTGGGGAGTCCTGAATCCGACCAAGATGGTCCTGAATTCTATAAATTTGATTGGCAATTTCTCTTTGCTGCAGTCTCTTTGCTAAAATCCTCCCAGTATTTTCCCCAGATTCATATATTTGAGTCCTGTACAAGGCCAGTTTCGCCGCAACCTTCAAAGCGAAATGTTGGTGAATTTTCATCTTTAAAATTGCGATAGCTTTTAAGGTTGCATCACTGTTTTGATGACTAGTTATTTCCCCCATTAGATCTATTTCTAATATTCTTAGCTGGCCAATCCAACCCTTCATTTCCCCCATAGTTTTTCGTTGTTTAGCAATAGAGTAGCTGAGTGTTTCCCCCCGAACCCCAGCCTTGAAGGCATCCCAAACAATGGGGTCTGAAGCAGTGCCCCTATTGATTTGAAAATATTCTTCTATCCAATCACCCATGTAGGCACGATATTCAGAATCTAACAGTAATTTACGTTCAAATGTCCATATCTTCTGTTTAGTTCTAGGGCTAATGGCTAATTCCAGAATAACCGGATTATGATCAGAAATAATCCTGGGAGTAATCTCTATTTTAGCATTAGATATTATTTCAGCTGAGATAAAAAAATAATCCAAGCGAACATAATTTTTATGTGGGGCTGAATAAAAAGTAGCCCCGGGATCATTAATCTTAAGGGTATGCCATACATCCAATAGCCCAAGTTCTCTAACTAGACCTTGGGTAGCTTTAAGACTTTAATTTTCTTACCCCTATAAGAGAGATTACTAGTTATATCAAAATTGCTCTCTAAATGTAAATTAAAGTCTCCACAAAATATTAGAGGGGGTGACCATGATGCTAATTCAACACTCAAATGATGCATCACTACAGGGTCATCTAGATTAGAGCTGTAAATAGAACAGATCGATAATGGGGAGCCATTAACAAGAATTTCAACAATAGCCCACCGCCCCAAGATATCCTCTTTCACCCGTTTACATACTCCCAAACGGTGTTTAGTCAGTATCGCCACGCCCCTAGTAGTAGTACTCTGTCTAGTACTGGCAAGCACTTCCATACCTAGATCATTCAGCCACCCACGATTATTCCAGGGGATATGAGTTTCTTGTATACAAAGCACATCAATACACATACCTTGTAAAATTTGGGCCATCACCCCTCTTTTTTTCTTATCGTTTAAACCACATATGTTCCATGAACATATACGTAGTCTACCTATCATCATTATTTCTAAGAATTGTCAAATCCGGTCTACCCAACCCACTCCCGGGACTAAGTTTCAAAGCATGAATAAAGAAAAAGATTTTTACCTTCACATAAGAATTAGTACCATAACCATAATACAAAGCAGATAACAAAAACCAACAATGCCTCGCCCCACCCCCTCCCTCCCCCTCCCCTTGACCCCCCCAACCAACCCCCCCTTCCACCCCTCCCAACCCTCCCACCCCTCCCAACTGAGGCATAAGGACTAGGTCCTCTGAGATGGAAAGCGGATAGTTGAGTGCCCTCCCGGACCCCCCATCCCCCCAAATCACGGCTCAGACAATATAAAGGTATCCCTCCGTCCCTTTTAGATTGTACTCAAAAACTCTTGTGCTACAATTTCAGACACAAAAAATTGTGTCTGACCCTTGTAGATAATTTTTAATTTCGCTGGATTGAGTAAAAAGGCCTGAGCCCCCTTTGCCTCAAATAAGGAAATCATTTGACGAAGATGCCACCTTTTTTGAACTGTAACCTGACAAAAATCAGGACGAACAAAAAATTCACATCCTTTGCCCTTTCTTTTCCTGTCTGGACGAGCTAAATCATAAATTGCTTCTCTTAACACAAAACTATTTAAACAAATCAAAATCATTCTTGGCCTTTCATTTAAACCCGCTGATCTGGTCCGCTGGCTGAAAGGGAACCTATGAGCTCTCTGAAGCTACGCTTCCCAGTTCCACTGCTTAAGTTCTGGGAAAGCTTCTGTAAAAAGTTCAATAACAAACTGCCGGATATTTTGACCCTCCAGTTCTTCGGGTATTCCCAGGATCCGTAAATTGTTTCTTCTAGAGCGGTTTTCAAGATCCGTCAATTTGCACGTGACGTCTTCTTTCAGAGACTGCAAGGATGCAATAGTGGCCTTCTGTTGCACTGTTTCGTCCTCCAATGCTGAAATCCTCGTCTCAGCTTCCCCAATTCTTGTAGAGAACTCAGTACATGTCTTTGCTACTCGGCGCACAGTGTTCTGCAATTTTCGTACTGCACTCTGCATCCGAAGCCCTTCCACCCTGGTCTCCTCTCGATGAGCCATTACACTTAAATAGATGGTGGAAAGGGTAATTTCTTCTTGTAGAGGCTTATCTGAGCCTACAGCTTCTCGAGAGTTTATTCCTTGCTCCAGGTCCACATCCAGCTGAGGCGAGAACGAGTAATCCCAAACTAATGATCCAGCTGGACCATGAGAGCTTTTTACCACAGATTTATGTGTTTCTTTTTGTTTACGAACAGTCCCCTTATCAGAAGCCTCATCACTCATCTCTTCTTCATCCAACCGTAAACTACTTATATCACTTTTATCTTCAGCCCAATCTTTCCCAAAGCTCTCATTCTCTGAAGAAAAAGAGGGATCCGACATGGAGTAAAACTTGTCACCAGAATCTATGTCTTTAGCACCCTCCATGTCTAGTAGATCTAGATTTTGCAGGCCCAAGGACTCCTCCCCTCTTGCCAAAAGATTACCATCCCAATTGTATTTTCTGGGTTCAAGGGTCAAGCTGTCACCTTGGGACATGATAAAAGGTATTGCTGTTTGCGCAGGGTACTGTACAGATGTTGCCCCTCTAATACCTATATTGCTGGTCAGGGCAGTTTCACTCGTCAAAGAGGAATCTTGCGTAATGCCTGTTTCCACAATGCCAGTCTCGATACTCTGCTTATCCCCGCTCGTATTCCCCAGGCTGCCCTGCATAGCCGTACTACAATCTCTCTCTTCACAAATAGTTGCCTCAAAGTCCTTATTGTGCTTTACCGGCATTCCCGACAGCAGTGGCACAGCAGTAGCAGTGATATTTCCCGGGGGAATCATAGTCTTATCGCCGCCTTCAGCAGAAGAATCTTTACTGTCTGAAAACAAAGCCGGCGGTGCAGCAGCAACATTGTTGCCAGGGAGAGTCACTGCCTTATTTGAAGAATCCATTGAAGAGTCGATCCCCCCGGTCTCCGCCATGCTCTTACCTTTTCCGATTTGCTTTTTGAATAGCCCAGGAACCGTTTGCGGTTTCCGTGTAGTGCTGCCTCCTCTCACCACAGGACCTGAAGGAGAGCCGTTCACACAGCGACGTGTTCCACCATCTCCGCTTCTTCCTGAATTGACCTTCGGGCTCTCAGCAGAAGAGATTGCAGTCGTCCCAGGCCCCCGGGTCTTAGCGCCCTTGGTAATGCTCTTCGGGGCCATTGTAAGCGTGGGTGAAAATGGGGAGAACTCGGACTGCCGCCAACTCAGAGAGCCAGTACACCGCCAGCACAATGAACCAATATGCCGCAAACCACGAAGCCCAGTTGCAATCGGGAATTGTAGAAGCGGAGACCGATACTGCCACAGCATTTGCAGGGTTTCACATTGTCCGAGCCACCATCCTGGCTATAAAGAAAAGAATAGAGTAGGGGAGAGGGGAAAGTTACTCCGGGAGAGCGTCGGTATCCAGCTTACTCGGCCGAGCAAGCAGCCGCCATCTTGCCTCCTCCCACTACATTAATTTACAATAACATTTAATATAGAAATATTTTAACACATTTTTTCCAAATTTAATAAACTTGTTTACTTTTCCTTATGCTTAGCATAGAGAGACTCTAAAGTCAGGGTGGTGATCTCCATGTAGTAAAAGATCCCCATATGGAAAAAGATCCCTATACTTTACCATTGGGAGATCTCTGCTGTCAGTTTAGCGTCCTCCAACTCTGATAAATGGGTGAGTATAATATGGGTTTCTCGGTTCTTGATTCTTTTCCCATTGAACTCTGCGAGTTCAAAAGGTGAAATTTGTTACTGTTAACAATTGCTCTTTGAGTATCTTTATGTCATTGTGTGTTATTTAATCAAGGCACACTTGCTACTCTTTTAATTGGCTTTTTCAATGATATTCTTTCACTTCAATCACAGTCAGAAAGGTCATAGAGAATGAAGGGCCATATTAGCAAGAAGCTCGTTAAAATTATCGCCGTTTTAGCGGCAGGAAACTGCCGCTAAAGCGACGATAAGGGGCTTAATAATATGCGCTATAGAATTCCAATAGAAGCCCAGGTTAGATGTCCTGCACATCTAACCTGGGCTTCTATTGGAATTCTATAGCACATATTATTAAGCCCCTTATCGCCGCTTTAGCGGCAGTTTCCTGCCGCTAAAACGGCGATAATTTTAACGAGCTTCTTGCTAATATGGCCCCTAGTGTCTTAAATTGAAACTAACCTCTTTTTGAAGCCTCTTATACAAATATGCAACCCTTGTTTTGTGTTTGGACTACTTTTCCTCTGTGCTGATAGGGATATCACCTTGACTTCTACTTCCTCTTGTGCGGCCCTCCTCCATCATCTTCCACGTACTTCGATTGAGTAATTTATGGATTTTAAGTTAACTCTTTAAAAGACTACGTCAAAATATAGGTTTGTCACCTTGTGCATATATTTTATTTCTACATTTTGAAATCACTTTTCTGCTCTTTTCATTCATATGGTTCATTGGCTCTTCCTTCCCTCAGAGCCAGTTCTGTGACTCAGATGTCTGTTCCCCAATCTTGTGGCTCATTGCGCAAAAGAATAATATATGGGTGGCGATGTTCTAAAAATCAACGTTGAAGGGTCATTATTTGTATTTTTCATGACAGACAGTACAAAAAAGACAGTACACCTTCCACACTAAATAGGGAGGGCAGTGTAATGACCTTTCTCCATTACCCCCTACTCCATCAGGACATTGGAGAAAGCTTTCCATCGACGGAGCCAAAAGAGCCTCCTTAAACGGAAAACTGGATGTCTGTGCAACTCTAAACAAGGCAAGTGGACTGAGGTTTTGGCAGACAGGGTACTCTACCACATTTGTGATGGAGTACCCTGTAAGCCAACGTCTAAATCAGCCTGTTACACTAATGTAACTAATTGCTACAGTTGAGTGATGAGGATGAAATGTCATACTGCAGAGACTATAGAGATGAGAGACTGATGCACCAACTGCTGATTCAACCCTTTATTAAACAAATATTGGCAAATCCAATAAATTGAATCTTCCACAAAGTTGCAGTTCTGCAAGGTGTTACTAGATATCCCTCCAATGCCTCCTTAAACTGAATGTGAGAAAGAGCATGGCAGAAAAATGGACTGTGCTTTTGTTTTCAGCAAGGGAGCTCATAGAGGTCCTAACTTCAATATGTATGAAAGCACATTCACATGTGCTACTTAAAAGATTTGTCTAAACAAATATGCTAATGCAAATGTATGATGCAGATAGTCATTATTGGGGTTTTCAGTGCCTCTCTTGTACATTATGCTATAAGAGCGCCTTCAATAGGCACACCATTTACATAGCTGTTTGTTTGCAAATGCAATAAGTGAAAATGTGAAAATTAACATTTCTGCCTTTATTTCCATTTTCATATTTGTTAGATCTTAGTTATGTCATTTTTAGTGAATATCTTGTATGTTGCAGAAAAAGGTGAATACATTGCAATATATATAGATACAACCTGTTACTGTTGATAGAAAGTGCCTTCTAGGTCACCTTCCTTGGCAAGTTAGTTTAAGATGGATAATTGCATGTACACAAGCAAACGCCAACACTCGCACTAAAGAGACCAATGACTGAAGTAGGCTGACCCATTCTACACTGTAGTAGACAGTAGCTAAATGTAAAGGGAAGCGGAACACTCGAATGGAAGAAGGATGAATTAAAGCCCCTATATGTGTATGTAACCAATTATATAAATACAATGTAACCTGTTGTGAGAGGCTGACCTGGTATATGATGTCCACTAATGTAAGTGGGCACCTTGCACCAATCCAGACAACCCTTATGGTGATTTAAGACGTCTCAGACAACCCTAGAAAGCTATCCAAGTGGTAGCTGTGGAGAGCAGCCTTCAGGCTTAGTCTTGAAGAAGTGTAAAGCAGCTTGTTCTACCAGAATGCAATCTTATAATATGGGTTAAATGAAAGAGAATCACACAATGTATTTATAAAAATATGTATTTATTATATAATACTCTCTAGTACGTTCCAGTATCTCCTACACGGATATATACACAAAGCACACAATACTTAAGGAAGGGAATGACAGTAAATAGCACAAATACACAGTGGGCCCCAAGGGGGGAACCAAACTATATACTAAAAAAGTGGTATAAGAACCACGACTCGAGTCAGGACAATGTCGAGAGGATGTAGAATTGCTGGGACCCTAGGGAACCACCCAAGGTGAGTAGATAGATACCCCATGGAGTGCGTGTGCAGTGTGGGAACACAACTGTGTGCTCAGTACAAGTCTATGTGCAAGTCGCAGTTAGAATTTTAAGGATTAGGGGCCCTTCCCAGTGGACTACGAAGAAACCCCGTGGAAGACAGAAGGTTGGAGAGCCACCCCACCTGTGGATACCGAAGTACCCAAGTTACTTAACCCAGGGAAGCCGGGTGCATAGGTGTGAAGTGGCGTTGGAAACCGCTGTCAAACTCAATGGAGGACTTCGAAGAAGAGCAACTGCTGGAAGGGGAGAAAGTGTCCGTTGGAATCCAAATCTGGATTCTTGTCGAAGAATACCTGAAAGCAGAGGGGACAGAGTCTGGGTCACTTGAGAGTAACCAGGGGCTCAGTAGGCGAATGCCCACCGATGTCGGGTGATTCTGGATAGTTGATGGTGACCTTGACTCTGCAGCTGCGAGGACCAGGCGACGTTGAGGACAACCAGGAGCCGGATGCGAGCTGTCCCACAAAGGATGTCGAGTGCTGAGGGGTCGGTGTCCGGCGGGAGCACCAACAAGCCTTGGCAAAAGCAACCAACGCAGGAATTCAAGGAAGTGTACGGTTTGGACCAGCAAAGCCCATGAGACTCACCACAAGCAGGAGAGTCAGGGCAAACCCAGAGCAATATGGAAAGCCCAAGGAAATTAAGGATGACCCTCAATTGGACCCACAGGCTGGAGGATCAGGAGTCGCGAGAGGACCTCGGGCAGTTTCACAAAACAACAGGCCACGAAGCACTCGGTGTGAGGTGGTTGAAGATCTTTGTAGGAAATGTTGCCAGAGGTTGGGGCTACTCGGAGCCCAATGCACCTGTCACAGAATTGCCAACAAGCACATGCACTTGCAAAAATATGCGGTGCAGCAGCCCCCATGAAGGATTCTGACCTCAAGCTTGGTGAGAGGGCAGCTTGAGCTTCAATAGACGTAGTAACCCACCTCCTGTGTTGCTGAGCCTTTCAGAGTCCGTAGGAGCTTGGGATCAGCAGACCAGTCAGCAGTGTTATGGTGCCTGCAAATGCAGGGGAGTGACTTCTTTACTCCAAGGGAGATTGGTTTCAGTTCTGAATCTTGTCCACAACCAATCTAAGGTCCTACAGCCAGGTAAGCCCTTAAGTACCCACGGGAGAGGATTGGAAAGATTCAGGGGACCCTCCAAGGGGAGGGTTTGGACAGGGGGAGGTTACTCCCATGTCCTTTGTCCAGTTCCATGCCAGAGCAGCAGCCAACGGCTCCCAGGACTGGTTTGAACTGGACTATGCATATGGACACCAAATATGCCCCTCATGCCGACTTTCAGTCCCTGGCAAGCACACCCACCCAGCCCTAATACACTAAATCCTGTCTGGGAGGTGCTCACACCTCCCTGGGACAGGATGCCTATTGTTCTGCCTTCCCCTGCTCGAGCTTGACTCAGCAGCAGGAGGGCAGAAATGTGTCTCTGGTCGGCAGCAACTATTTTGTGCTGTCCGGAGCTAGAAGGCTGGTACCAGGAACACCAGGAGCCCCATGAAGGACACTTCTGAGGGGTGGAATCATACCTCCCACACCGGTTACCAGTGTGGGGGTATGATTCCAACATGTTTGACACCAAACGCGATAGGGTTTGTTTCAGCTGTTTTTGAGTTGGTCATCACGCGGTCGCATAATGCCCCTCTATAGTAAGATATGGCTGCTTCACTGACAACCCGGGAGAATGGACTCCATCCATACGCTGCAGGGTTGTCCTGCTCATGCAGGAGCGCCCTCTCACTTAGAACCAAGCACCCTGCCCTCAGGATTGTAAAGACCTTCTATAGGGGTGACTTATAGGTTTTAAGTGCAGTGGCCCTTAGATATAGTAAACCTATATCTTAAGTAAGTGGTGCATGCACCAACTTACACAGGCTGCAATGGCAGGCCTGTAGTTCCATCTTGCATGGCCTCTCATGGGTGGCATAATACATGCTTCAGACCATGGGAGGCTTCTGGGGTACCTATGCCCTGGGTACATGCGTACCATATACTAGGGACTTTCAAGGGTACCCCAGTATCCAATCTGGAGTGTACCTAAGTACATAACATAACAGTATATGGAGAAAGCAGATATACTGGGGTCCTGATTAGCAGGATCCCAGTCAGACTAGTCAAAAACAGCTTTATATCTAGCAAAACGTGGGGGTAACCATAAGAAGCAGATCCTACTTTCCTACACCTGTTCTGTAAGGAATTAATATACTGGATTATACACATCTGTGTGTTGGTGAATGTTGTTGTTTTGTTTGATGACAGGTGTGTGTACCAGCATCCTTCTGCAAACACCAGCTCGGCAGGCAAACTATCAATTGTGTACATGTATATCTTTATATTTATATGAGGTTCAATAGGCAGCCAACTAACAGAGTGCATTTGGTCATGCATTGCGGGGTTCGCCAGGGAATCAGGCCTCCTGCTAGGCACTACACCTAGTGCTCCGTGGCTTTGAACTGTCAGTGTGCAGGACCAAAGGCTGTACACAGCGGTGTTAGCCAGAGAGCCAGGCCATGTGCTCCAACCTCTATAGATTGCTAATCATGCATTTCAGGGTCTTCAGCTCTGTGCAGCAACTGAAACCAATCCATTGCAGGCATCCAACATCAGCAGCCTTTGGCATTGCACTAAGGGGAGGTTTGGAGAACACAAATCTTTTTTCATCAAAATCAATCAAAAACAAACTGGACAATCTTCTATTTTGACATTCCTTCTTTAAATACAGTACTTCCAACATTAACAAAAGCTACACTTTAACCTTGTGATTTATGGATGGTAAAAGCATATGCTAGACAGAGTGGGAACTATTGACTTCAAACATATGTCTTTCACTAATAAAAAATGTACAACGTATCGTCCAATCTGCTTGACATCATCAATCTGATCAAATTTTATAGTCAAGTATTCAATCTCATCTCTGTTTAGGAAATTAATTAAATTAGTCACCTTACCCATTATACCATTTACTAACCCTTCCTCAAGATTTACATTATGGCGCTAATTCACTCAGCAGTTTTTTCTGACACGTAATGCTTTTGTAATCCTGCAGTTTCCGATACAGTCTTCTTCAAAGCATCCAATTTTGCTTGTGTAGTTTTTCTGTCTGTAGTATTGTGACTCCCTGATGTTCCATTTTATCAATAGCTGTAATCTCCAAAATATTTTTTTTCTCCCGTTGGCATTAAACAAACTATAGACTTCTGTTTTTCAGTGAAATTGACCGTTAGTTCAGCTGCTGTAATATTAGGTGGAAATAGTTTCTTGATAAGGCGAGTTTCCAAATCAAGTTTCCCTTCTTTTGTCAGGGGTCCTATCCTAATGTGCTTCAGTATGTCTGCATAGACCACATCTGATGCTTGACATATATTTTTCACTAGTTCTTTGTATTCAAAGTTTAATCAAATATTTACGTTGCCTATACTCCCCAAGGAATGTCTTGTTTCATTATGCAAAAGTGTTTTGAAAACAGGCTGCCCTTTTACGGGAGTGAGTTGTAGTAGCCCACCAAATGCAATTATATGCTTTCCTCCAAAGGTACATCGTAGTTTGTTCTTAAAATCTGCTGCATTCTTAAGTGTATGAAAGCAAGCTTTAAGTTGGATAACATTGTGATCTCATCAATAAATAAATGCTTCAGTTTCTTCAATACTCTTGACACCTCATGGCAAGTTTCACCAGATAATTTCTGGTCTTCCAGTTTATTGGCATGTTTAACAGGTAGCATTAGTAGGCGATGTAAAGTAATGCTTTTAATGTTGTGTACAGATAATCCTGAGGGTGCTGTTACTTCACATAACAAATTTGGGGCCATATTAGCAACAAAATGCGATAAATATCGCAGAGCGTGCTTAGCGCGAAATATTTTATCGCCAGCTATCGCTGGAATATATCGCCACGCTAACGCTGTATTAGCAACAATTAGCGCTATGGCGATGATTATTCCAGCGATAGCGGTAAAATGCGAGAATATCGCTGGAAAACCAGCGATATTCTCGCATTAACTGCTAAGGTGGATTCAGCATTAGAATCCACCTCCTATACTACAAACAGGTAAGTCATCCTCACTAGCAGGTGTTAAAATCTAGCGATAAACACGCTTAGCGCGAATTATTTTATCGCTTTGCCTGCCTTGCTAATAGGGGGTAGTGGTGTTAGCGACTGTTTTCAGTCGCTTTAGTAGGGAACGCCTTCCTTGCATGTCATTAGCGATAATTATCGCTGACATGCAAGGCGATGGAAAACGCGGCCTCTAACGCCTGAAAGCTGTCGCTATCGCCTGTTAGCGACAGCTTGCTAATAGGGCGATAAAATTATCGCCGCTGAAGCGGCGATAAAGCCCTTGATAATATGCCCCTTGATTCTTTAGTCTTCTGTAGATGAGCAGTGAGAACTTTAATTGGGAAGCTTTTCCCAGTGCCAGCTTGACCACTGATGTATAGTAATCTTGGTTTATACGAAGAAAAATCACACTGTTTTCTCTCATGGAGAAATCCATGTTCTATGTGATCTCTTACTTAGTTGTACATTTCTTTTTTGTTCATTGTTCAGTTGTTATACTAAGTGTTCATAATCCACAGTTTCTTCTCTTACTTGCTGCATAGCAGTCTCCACCTAATTCACATAGCAATAGCTGCTTCATTTTGAATTACTGGTTCACCAAGAGAATCTTGACTCACTGGTGCAAAAGTTTGGCTGCTTTGTGAACTTTCCCTGGCCATTTCAGCAGAAATGGTTTTCTCCTGTTCAATCTCATCTTTCAACATTTGCAAGTAGGTCGGAAAGACTGAGGGCCAGATGTACGACCATTGGAAATTGCAACTCGCAAATTGCGACAAATTGCGAGTCACAATTTGCGAGTCGCAATTTCCAATGTACAACAGTGTCTGAGATACTGTTAGCGATTCCCAATGGGGTTGCAAATTGCATGCCTCATGAATATTAATGAGGCTGTAACAATTTGCGACCCCATTGGGAATGGCGGGCACTCCCAGGGATGGTGGCCTGCTAGGGTCAGCAGAGCTCCATGTCTGGGACTGATTTTAAATAAAGCAGTTTTTTTAAATTTAAATGCAGCCCGTTTTCCTTAAAGGAAAATGGGTTGCATTTGAAAAAAAAAATGTACTTTTCATTTTTTAAGGGCAGGCAGTGGTCCCTGGGACCAATGCCTGCCCTTAAAAAATGTTTGCGCATGCATTCCCAAAGGGGAAGGGACCCCTTCCCGTTTGCGACTGAGTGTTTTGCGACCGCAATTGCGGTCGCAAAACAGTCATACATGGCATTTGGGGTCGCTATTAGGAAGGGAACGCCCCTTCCTAATAGCGAGTCGCAAAACACTATTTTGCGAGTCGCAAATTTTTGCAAGTCGCAAAATAGGGTTTGGACATGGCCAACAGGATTTTTGCATGCGCAAACGGGTCTAAAACCCATTTGCGCATGCAAAAATCTGTCGATCATCTGGCCCTGAATGCTCTCTTTCACAGCATTGAAAAAGTCTTAGTAGGAGTCATGCTGTCTAAGTAAATCTGGTTCAGCACGCCATGGCTTGAACAACTACAATAGTGCCAAGTAGAAAAACTGTTTTATCTCTGGGGTTTGGCAAATAACATTTCGGTGGTTAATTAGATTCCCTTTGTTGTGTCTCAACAAACAACCGTCACATCCAAGTACGGCATATCTTCTTCTTCTATGCTTTCAGTTACAGTACTTCAATATGTATAGTGCTGAAGTACTTCATAGCGACACATGTTTTGAAGATGAGGACTCCCTCTTGGGTAGTATGCATCCAGCATGTTAGTGTTCTGAATGTCTCTACTTTCTAGAACAAATTCTGCAGGGAACTGTATTTCTGGGAAAGATTTTAATGCTCTATTTTGACTGCTTTAAAGGCCTAGACTTACCCACACAATTCCTCTTGACTTGGAGAACAAACTAGCCAAGGTCCGCCTGTCCGAGCATTCATAGGATCCTATTTCTCAGTGGGAAAGCATTTTCAAACTGAAACTCTACAATTTCTTGGAAAGACTCTTTTATACAGAAATCTCCTCCCACATCTCTTTTATCTCTGTCTTCTCTGATTTTGTTAAACATGAAGTCAAGAAGCGAGCAACAGTGATGGAATTGTCTGTAACAAATTGTAGATCCCTATTTTCATTCCACATCTTCAGAATCGCGGGGTTGTAGTCATTGATATACTTGGAAGCTTCTGTTCTTCTGATGGTGTATGTATAATTCATTGATTTCCATGTCAGTGTGTTTCTGACTGCAGACAAAAATCTGTTGACTCTTCCTTCTGAGATGACATGTCATGAGAATCCAAAACAACATCTTGCGTAAAATTTTCCTTTGCATCTGTATTTTCATCAACAGTACTTCCCACACCTATGAGTTTGAAACTGTAGAACTTGTTGTCTCAAGTCCTTATCACCACCATCTTTTGGAATGCACATGTCACATACTGCTGTATGAAAGACAAGACAGAGTCATCACTGTCTGTTCCAAATTTCAGTGCATCTTTTACCCATAACTCTTGACCTTGTTGTTCCCTTCTTTCACTCAGCGCCATGAAACCTGTTTGATGTATGCACACTTTTCAAATGCTGTGTAAGATAACATAATATAACATAACATAACATCATGTGAATATGTGTAACACCTCTTGCTTGGTACTCTTTGCGCCAAAAGAAATCAGTTACTTCACCAAGTGGTGGATTAGTTTTGTTGCAGATGAAAGACATCATTGTTTGCACCTTGTGGTTTACATTTCTGTAAACAATTGCAGGGTCCAACCAGCAAAGTTCTTCTGTTGTCTTCGGATTTATATCTTTTGTGTTTGAGTTTGCTTCTCGCAGCAGGTAATCCCATGCATACTCAGCACAATTGAGTCTTAGAAACCAGGTAGGTGCTCCTTGGTTTCTCAACATGCATTTCAGCTCACATTACAACAATAGCAGTACTTTGTGGTACCACATTGACACGCCATTAGATTAATCAAGTTGTATTCCAGGTTTTCATCTTTTTCTTGAACGTTCCCAATAAATTCCCTTGCTGAGAGATTTTGCAAATTCACTCCTGTTTTGAAAATTTGATTTACTCCATAAGATAGCCCTGACAAGTCACTTTCAAATAGTGGATGAAATATATAGAAAATACACTGGCGAAATCTAGAATCTTCTGAATATAGTCTACTTGATATGTACTCGGTTGCTGGTATTTGTACAGGCCGGTCGTCATATCTACCACCTACTCCAGTAGGGAACAGATGCGGGAAACAGCGAACTTCTAAACTTTTTTTCCACACACTCATGGGAGCTCCTTCTGTTTTTTTCATTTGAAAGAGATCAATAGCATCACCAATAATCTCTTCAGAATAGAGAGGATGAGTACTGTGCTGTTCATAAATTTCTTCCGATTGGGATTGATCCATCTTTTCAATCTGACCTCTTGCTCTTGATGGATGTGTCACCCTCCATATGTGTTATATCTTGACGAGCATCTACATTTGTATAATAAATAATAGTTTGGACCAGATATAATGTTGCTTTCTTTACTTTAATAACATCCACTAACTCCTGCCATATTTTTACTTGTGGTAGGGACAACAATGTCTAGAAGAATAAGTGATTCTTCCAAATCTCTCGGCACACTGCAGTTTCAATATTCTGCTTGAAATCTAATGGCAAGTACACAACTCTACCTTTAGGACATTTTTGTAACTCTGTTGGAGGTAACTTCTCTGTCTTTCGCTCCATACGGACTATAGCTTGGAATGGATGTATAGAATGTATAAGAATTCATTCATACACATTTAGATCTTGAAGTTCTTGGGGGATTGCAACTAATTCTATCTTGTTGTGGACAGCTCTAGCTGGTATTTTATTATCCCCCAACTTATCTTAACAGTACTCACATACAATTTGTAATGCAGAAAAATCAAAGCGTTCCTCTACAAATAAATAAGCTGCAAATTCATGTCTCCTGCTCTGATACACCTGCAGATACCAAGTGATAAATTTCTGTACACTCCTCTTCACGACCAAAGAAACAAAACTGGACATTATTACAATCCTTTTCTACCTCTGCTACTGTACCATGTAGAAGAACTGTATTCATTTCTCCTAAACATAGGACAGGAGTCTTTACATTTAAAGCCTCCTAACAAACTTTTGCATTATAGAGGCAAGATAGAAGTCTGTGGCTGAGAGCGAAAGTGCCCTGCCCCCCTGTCACGTCAGGACATGGTCAGGACGCTGCTGGCCGAGCGCGAGCATTCGAGCACAGGATGTCAGCAGCAGCAGTGTCATGAAAAAGAAGTTAGGTCGTGAAGGCTGCCTGCGGAACCAGGCGGCTTGTAGGCGGCTGGTAGACGTTTTTGGAGGCTTACTGAGAGTCATAAGGGGCCCCTTTCCTTTCTCTCAGTTCTTCATGGCACTTTTTTGGCACTTTTGAAGTGCGCGAGGGAGTTGCGGTGCCCTTCTCTCTTGGCAGACGATTTTTGAAGAGATTTATAGAGAGAGGGAAAAAAGGTTTGAAGAAAGGACATACCTGTCCCACTGGATATGATCCTCATTTCATGCTTCTTATCTCCTCCTTCTTGCTGTATTGTGACCTCCAGGTTTCTCTCCGGGGGGTAAGTGCATGTGCTCTGTTTCCTTTCTCTGTATACAGGGTGTGGTAGTACTAACCAGTAGGGGGTCGTTGGGTTATGTCACAGCAGAAGATGCTTACAGGGGACTGCTAGTTACACTGATAATATACTGCTTTGCAGTGGATAGCAGTGGATAAGCAAGAAGGGGAGGCAAGATTAAGGACTAAGCACCAGGTGTAACAATACAAAGTAATTCCAAGGTTTCTGGAACTTTAACTACGGCAACTCTCGACACATCTGTCCTGGCCCAATGGGTCAAAAAGCGAGTAGGACAAGCTACAGCCCGAGCTAATCGTACTGTCTCCGCTCGCAAAAAGTATACCCTCCCAAGTAATACTGAGGAACACGAAGATGGCATAAGCACTATATTGGGCCAGCAACACCTGGACGGGACTCTGGAGGAAACTACCTTGAGTCATATCCAGAGCCCTAACAGTCCGGTAATTGGGGCAACCTCTCTCAACCAGCTCGCAGAGCAAAGCTTAGTGGAGGCTAATTGGGAACCAGACACTACCCTACTTAAACCTACAGAAGTTATGGAATATCTTCTCTTTACAAAGGCCAAGTTGGGTATGGGCTCAGCCACTCTCCCGGGAGTCGCCCAGTCTGAGAAACCGCAGTCCTCGCAATTACTCTTCTCGTTCCTGCCAACGGACAATCCAGAGGTATTTCAATTATTTCCATCATCAACCCAGTTGGTAGCATCTCAAAATTCAGCAGATGCTGAGCAGAAGGACTTAGGAAGCAACACAGCACAGGGGGACTCCGGTTTAATTGGTGATGAGGTTTCTTAGTGGAACCCTCCGTCAACTATGAGGTGGGATGCAAAGACTATGTTGAATCTTATTTTGGAGGAAATTAGGGACTTGAAAGTCTCTCAAACTACAGAAATTGCAGCCCTGCATGCACGTCTTTCAAAGATTGAGGAGACTGTTGCTCAGATTCCGGAGAGGTTAAAAGAGGCCGAAGTAAGGATATCCCAGTTAGAAGATCAGGTTTCAACTCTGCAGGAAAAGGCTGCTATTTTTCAACAACAGAAGGCTTCAATTGAGGGCAAATTGAAGGAACTGGAAAATCACTCTAATTTGCGCATTCTTGGTATTCCGGAAGGGCTGGAGGGACAGCATACGCTCCAGTGGGCGAACGCTTTCATTAAAATGCATGTTCTTCCTGAGTATTCAGGTGACCTCACGCTCACAAGAGCTCATCGTGTACCAGCGCATCAGCCTCCAAATCAGAAATTTCGTTGCACAATTTTTGTTAATTTTGGAGATTACCGGGTAAAAGAATAAGTTCACTCTAACGCAATTATGCAGAGGCAGTTTACTACTCCAGAGATCCCGCTCTGTCGTACCTTTTTGGACATGTCAGCTTCCGCAGCTAAGAGGAGGAAAGAGTTTGTAAAGATGCTCCATCTTTTTAAGGCACAGGGAGCCCAGGCGATGATTGCTCATCAGTCTAAACTGAAAGTGTTGGTAAAGGGGTGATTCCACGTGTTTTGCGATGTCTCTGAGGCAAAGGAACTGCTATAGCAAATCTCGGAGAAGCCCTGTTGAATCTGGACAGATTAGGTCTTGGCTGTGTTCTGGCTGATTGAGCCTGGTGACTGGAACTATGGAATGTTTTACTGTTACATGAGAAATTAGGCACAGGAACTGTTTTTTTGGACTAGGGGTTCAGGAGAGGATTTCTTGCTAAACACCATGAGTTAAATAGGCTTTGGGTTATTATGGTGTGTTGGGATCTTTGGGCGGGAGGTCTGATTTAGGACTCAGTATTTATTTGTATGTTTTGATTATGCTTTCTCTTTATGTTTTCTCTCTCTTCTTTTAGTTTCCTGGCAGAGTATGGGGGGCAGGGGCAGGTTACAGAACTAGGCACAAAGTCAGGGTGCCAGGATTTTCAGGGGTGGTGAAGCATGTCAGGTGTGAGTGTGATGGTGAATCACTAACCGCAGCTTAGGGGAGGGAGGGGTAGGGGAGATAGGTTTGGGGGGCATGAGATAGGTGGAGGGCTGGGGTGGAAAGTTTGATAAAAATGAATCCAAGTATGCAATTGTTTAGTTTAATCAAGAAGGCTAGCAGAGTAACATTTTAATTTTGATTGAAGGGTGGGCCAACGACCAAATGTACCTTCTTATTAATTTACTGCAAGATAAAGTTGGGAGAAAAGGGGGGAGTGAGCCTTCGCTCCTGAGAAAGGTTATTATAGGGGCGGAGCAACCCCTGTACCCAGGTGCGGGAAGGGTTTGATAAAAGCTACTTAAGATTAAACTATCAATATGAGTAGCTCTTTAAAAGTAGCCTCTTTTAATGCAAATGGCATAAACAATATTAAGAAATTGCGGGCAGTAGAATGGTGGATTTTAGCTGAAAACCCAGCAGTGATCTTCATTCAGGAAACTCATATTCCTGTAAGGAAGCTGTCAATATTTTTGATGTTGAAAAACTGGGCAGCATATAGACGGTTTTCGTCCTCACAAGCAGCCCACCGTGGAACGTCGATTTTCCTGGCAAAAGGGCTGGGGGCAGAAGTGGTGAACAGCGCCAGCGATAATGAGGGCCGCTGGTGCTGGGTGAGCTGCTCAGTATGGTCTAGGCTTATAACATTTGCCAGTTTGGATGCCCCAGTTGAAGATAACACTTTGCCATCCGAGGGTCTGTTTCAATCACTTCTTCAATATCCTGGGGAGTTGATAATCGGGGGGACTTCAATTTACTTCAGGATTCAAAAGTGGACGCCTCGGTTAAGGCAAAAAAAAAGACAAAACCAAAATCTTTGAAAGTTATTAGGTATTTCTGGGAAATACTCAGTTTAGTTGATCCCCGAAGGGCAGCTTCACCTACAAAAATTACATATATGTGCTTCTCAGGGAGATTTCACAGCTTCTTGCAAATAGATTTTTTTTTTATCTCCAAAGATTTGAATTATAAATCTCAAAGTGCTATACCTAATGGGTTTTCGGATCATGCAATGATTATTCATGAGATAGCAGTAGGTAGGTCCCCGGGTGGCCCTAGACAGTGGGTGTTGAATAAACAATATCTGCAGGAGGAAGGGTGGGTGCAAACTCATAAAGAGGAGATAAGGGAATTTTTGATGAGGAATAATAAGACCGCACCACCGGGCATTGTATGCGGTGCCATGAAGGCTTTCATCAGAGGATGAGTTATTAGCAAGGACCCAGGAATTAGCCTAAAAGCTAAAAAGCAAAAAACAAATTTTAGAATAAAAGGTACAGCAGAGCTACAACAGGCTCTTGAGGAATTCATCAAGGGTCAATAAAAAGGCATTTCACACTGGTAGGCGGGCAAAGAGCGAAGCATATTATGCAAAATGCGCCACGCTGAGTCAGGCCCATTCACAAAAAATTTATGAGGAAAGTAATTTTACGGGGACATTTTTAGCCTGGCAGGCACGTGAACAAGCTGCTAGGAGCAGGATAAATGCTTTGAAATGCCCAACTACGGAGTAGGGAACCAGAGAACGTTGAAGAAATTATGTTGGAGCATTATAGGCAGATATATGCACAAGCACAGATGATTGACTTGCCTTCTCTGGATAGATTCTTGGCAGACTTTATTATTCCAACAATAACCACAGAGCAGAGGGCAGACATGTCTCGACCATTCTCCAAAGAGGAGTTGATAGAGGTTATCAAGAATCTTCCGAATGGCAAAGCTTGTGCCTGGATGGATTTCTGGAGGATTTTTAAAAACTTTTTTAGATGTTCTGGCTGATTATGTTTTATTTTTACCAATGTAATGTTACAAGAGGGTGTTATACCCTCCCCTGTTTTCATAGGGAATGTTGTAAGCTTTTTGAAGAAAGGGACGGATGCTGAGGATCCAAGCTCTTATCGCCCAATTTTATCACTAAATACAGTTTATAAGATCATTACTAAACTGCTTGCCAAGTGATTCAACTTAATAGCTTCTGGGTTGATCCATACAGACCAGAATGGTTTCATAGCAAGCCAGCAGCTGGGGATAAATATGTATTATCTGGCTGAAGCTCTAGACTATTTTGCAGTTAACAATATACAGGCTTTGATGTTTCTGCTAGATGCGGAAAAAGCTTTTAACCTCATGGTCTGGGAAACTTTATTTAATATTCTGACCAGATTTGGTATTCCGTCCCTGATCATAGGGCTCATATAAAAAATGTACGGTAAAGCCGAAGCTGGTATTATCGTTAACTCAGTAGAAGTGGGACAAATAAAGGTGTTCCGTGGCACAAGGCAGGGGTGGTCGTTATCTCCTATTTTGTTTGCCTTCTTTATTGAGCCATTAGCCAGAGCGATTCGAGGAAACATGAGTATCCATCCTCCCCTTCTGCAGATCGATAAGATTAAATTATACGCTGATGATATTATGTAAATTTTGGATAGTGGGAGGGAGACGCAAGAAAAGGTTTTTGAACTTTTTGCTAAGTATGAAAAGTTGGTAGGGTAGAAAATTAACAAGAAAAACACAGAAATAATATTGTGTGGCTGTAATTCTGAGGTTTTACACCTGGACTTGGTCCAATGTGTTAATGGAAACCCAAAGCGCTACTTAGGTATAAGGTTCTCTTCCAAGATTGAGGATCTGTATGCTCTTAATTTCGCTCCACTTCTTTTAAAGGTTCAGGATTTATTTTCTAGATGGAATTCTCTTCCACTCTCCATTTTTGGAAGGGTATCCCTTATTACAATGTCGGTCCTTCCACTATTCAATTTCTTGTTTTCGGCCATCCCGTGCGTTTTGTCGGTTGCTTTTTTTAAATCTGTAGAGTCTATGTTCTCTTCATTTATCTTTAAGCACTTTATACGAACGACAGGAGGATGGAGGGTTGGCACTTCCTAATCTTAAAGACGACTACTTTTCGTATTTTGCGCAATGGATGTCTAGGTTTAATTTAAAGTTGCATTAAGGTTTTTTTAAATAATTTTATGCAGTTGATTTTTAAAGAGTTTCATATCATGGACATGCTAAAGTCTGTTAAGCTACCCAAAAGAGTTCGCTATAACAGTTTAAAGTGGTTCTTTCGGAAGCGGGGGGCGTTTTATAGGAGATATGGTATACCCCTGATTAATTGCGGCATCACCTCTCGAAGCAGTAGATATTGAACCAGGGGTGAAGCTTGCATCTGAAATTGTTCAAAAGTGGGAAAATGTGGGATATAGGAACATTTCTAATTTTCTGTTGGGAGATAGAGGGCAGAATTTAGCAGAAGTCCGACAGCGCATACAGGGCAATTTTCTGCTTCTGGGCTCACTTGGTAGACTCAATAAAATATTGCCTAATTTAGAATTTGGCCAAATCCTCAGTAGCAGAGAGTTGGTTTCTGTGTTAATTGATGGCGGGGCACTGGGGAAGCCAGGAGAATGGAAACAAATGCTCTCCACAAAAATGGCCCTGACCTTGCTTAAAAAGCTATAACTAAATAGGAAAAATACGAAGGCTTGGAAATTACAAATAAGATGTGAAAGGAAGTTAATTT
The DNA here is from genome assembly GCA_963921515.1 of Calotriton arnoldi. Lineage (NCBI taxonomy): Eukaryota > Metazoa > Chordata > Amphibia > Caudata > Salamandridae > Calotriton > Calotriton arnoldi. Next base: position 29,565 of record CAWUFW010018314.1, read on the forward strand.
ATTGAGTTTTAGTGTACTGAGGGGGGCTAACTGGTGTCAAATGTTGTTTTTTTCTCTAAATGGCTCCTTTACAGAACTCCGGCTACTGTAGCACAAAAATAATCCCAGCCTTTTGGGTAACTGTTTACGATATGTAGCCCATTCTCCCAGGAATTGGACGCACGTGATTGGTCATTGCTCATTTATTCAGGGATTTTGGGCTGAAATCTTTCTGTATCTTGCAAGGGAATGGAAGGTTAATATTGCTTCGATGGTATGACTGAGAGTCGTAGGGTATGATCCAGCGTTGGAGCTGTCCGATAAATGGGTAAAATTAGTATAGCTCAGTCCCTCCTACTTCAAAAATGGCAAACGCAGCTTATCCCTACGATGACGGACTGGCTACAGAAAATGAGGAGAGTTAGAATTAGTGAACAGCTGTATGCAGCACGAAGCGGGGGTGAAGAAATTTGAAAGATGGTGTGGACACTACTTCCTACCTGAAGAGGTAGGGCTAGCCCATAGGGTTTGATTAAACCATTTGGGTTTTCTCCCTCATCTTTTTCTGTGCACTTTATGAGCTGTTCTTCTAAGACAACCTTATCTATGCTATGCACTTCCTTTTGTCTTCTGTTGATAGCTTTTGGCTGTAATTTTATGCACTTTGCGTATTGATTAAGCTGTATAATATGAAATATGTATTCATTTTTATATTTATTACCCGTATGCTGAGTACATGTGGCTTTTTTCCCAGAATATATATATATGTGTTAATGCAATACTTCGTCCTAATATAAATAATTTAAAAAAAAGTAAAACTTTTGCATTTTAGAGTGGTGAACAGCTAACATTCTGACATGATAAAGGTGCTTTGGCACACTTTCTTTGATAGGCATGCTAGTGAATGTCCCTGTAAATTTGTATTTTTCCTTACTTTACATAGATCTAATCCTTACAAAATCCCTAACTTCTGTTTCAGACTTAAGCATGGAAAAATTCATAAGAAACTTCACAGTAGATCAATAGATTGTTGTTCAACACTGCAAATACTACTACAGTTCCATTTGTACACAGGGGCTTATCTACACCTTCCCTGTACCTCTTCAGCGATCACTTCGTCAACATTTCTAACAACAATCTCCTCTTTTGCAACTGGAGTACCATCCTTTACCTCATCACATCGCCCACTAGTTTCAACTGCATGAACTAATGTGTTCTCTTGAAAGTAGCTTTCTTCATTAAAGAAAGGCTCAGTACTGGAAGGATGCTTCCATTCGCCACTAAATATTTTACATAAGTTTGTTTTATTGACAAACCAGTTTTTTGGCTTTTTCTTCTCATAGACAACACTGTTTTATCCAGTGTTCTCATTCTGGTCAGAATCAAAAGAAATAGCTTTCTCTTCAGGGCAAATGCCTTATCAACTACAGCGTCAACATGCGCCTTTTGTTTTAGTGCATCTCCTCTTCTTTTATACTGTTTCATAGTTTGTAGAAGATTCTGAATTACTCTACTGCGAAACATTCTCACTCGTATTTCCTTAAACTGCCTTTGTCTTCTTGTCTTCCTTTAAACTGCCTTTATCTTCTCAGATGATTTTTTTCTGTTAATGTCACTTCCTTCTTCAACATTCTTAGCTGAATTGAAACTTTGCATCTTATTTACTTGCATTTGCTCAATTTGCAGTCTTCTATATACTGTTTTTAGAAACTTCTTAGTTCTCTTACCAGTAGCGCTTATCTCTTTTACCCCATTCTCAAAATGTTCCTCCTTTTCTAAGTGTGTTGTAAGATCATAGTATGCTTTCTCCTGTATCCTTCTTCTCTCAGTTTTCTCTGGCCTTGTAAGTTTCTATTTATAAGTAGAAGTAGATATCTGGAAAGAAAAACAAATAAAGCTATTTAGGTTTTCATACTATACTAATAAATAACACATTATAAAGATTTAACTACATTTAAAAATAGCAAAGTTATTATGTTGTACCATGTCTAAATTAGTAACTTTTCATAATTAAATTAGTGTGTCCCTGCCTATGTCAGCATACATGTTACTTTATAGCTGGGTTTATCACTGTATCCATCAATGTGAACCTGGGGGTATAGCCATATAGATCAGTTTGTGACTGGATATATTTGTGTATGCATAGGCGTCTGCCTGGGTATCCTAGTGAATGTGTTAGTGAGTATTGGGATATACAACTGTGCATGCACAACTGCCTCTCCTAGGCCTAAATTCATACAATCTATCTCTATATCTGAGTGACTGGTTAGGTGTCACTGTGAGTGTGGACTGGCTATATTAGTGTCTGTATCCTTTTGGAGAGGGTATGTGAGTTGCAGAATAGCTGTGAGACTACAGGTAGTGCTGGGCATATGAGCCTGTAAGTGCACAAGAAAGACACTGAAACTTGAAAGTATATGTCTTATGTTTTAAGCACACTCTCATTGCCTACAGCCTACTTACAGCTTACCTTAAGGGTGGCTTATATGTAGCAGAAGAGTGCTTTTTAGACGTAAACACATGTAAATGTCAAGTCTGCCTAGCAGTAAAACTGCTCTCCAGTAGCAGGCCTGATACATGTTAAAATGGGAAATGGTCTTCATGGGTGACTTGTTAATGACACTTCCTCAGTACATATCTAAATGAATGTGTCAGTCCCTACTTGAGTCTTTCTTTGCATATTTAAGGAAGTATGTTGGTATGTGACTGCCTCTCTCACCAAGTCAATAGCTCTCTAAATGTGTATGGAGAGAGCTGCATGGATTGGTTACTGGGTGTATTACAGAGCATTGGGATATGTAAATCTGAGGGCAAGTACTTCCATTAGGCCATGTTACATAGGATCTCTGTGTGTCTGAATGTTGCAGTACCTCCATCAATGTCTAACATGCTCTGTAAGTGTCTGTATACTTTTCCAGATGGGTATGAGTGTTGTAGAATAGGTGTGAGACTGCATGTAATGCTGGGCATATGAACCTGTAAGTGCACAATAAAAATACTGTAACTTGAATGCATATTTCTTATGTTTTAAGCAAATATGTCATTGCCTATGACCTGCTTACAGCCTACCTTAAGGGTGACTTATGTGTGGAAGAAGAGGGCTTTTTAGACGTGAAAACGTGTTATAAATGTCAAGTCTGTCTACCAGTAACACTGTACACACAGGCTCCCCAGTACCCGGCCAGAGACATGTTGAAAGGGGAAGTGGTCTGCATGGCACACTTCTTAGTGTCAATTCCTCAGTATATATCTGAATGAGTGTGCCAGTCCCTACTAGGGTCTGTCTTTGCATATTTAAGAAAGTATGTTGGTTTATGACTGCCTCTCTTCCTGACTGTATGACTCTCTAAACATATATAAAGCGAGCTGCATGTATTGGTTTCTGGTTGTATTACAGTGCATTCAGGTTTGCAACTCCCTGTGAAAGTGCCTGCATTAGACCTAGTTAAGTAGGAACTCTGTGTGCCTGGGAGTGAATATTGAAGTGCCTCTGTGAATGTTTGAATGGGTGTATTAGTCACTCTATCATGTTGTAGATAGATATGAGAGTTCCAGTGTGGGTGTGAGACTGGATGTAAAACTGGACATATGGGTCTGTAGGTGCACATGGAATGTAGTGACATTTGAAAGTAACTATAAATTCTTTATTAACCGTACGATTACTTAAAATCTTTACAATAAAAACACATTAAATAAATAAAATAGAATGCACCAGGCCTGCATGGGCACAGTTTTTAGCAGTAAACTCCTGGGAGAGACTATATTACAATAGGTTAAAATTATGAAGACACTCCTGAACACACCAATGATTACTTTGTCCTGTAAAAATCCCTTTTTACATAGAATTCATCAGTCATTGTTGCCAGATCTAGTTAAGCCACCTACGCGGACTCGCTTTCACTTATAGTCTATTTAACCACACTGTGGGCCCCTAAGTTAGATGACATCCACCAGGGCTAGAGTGCCAGCTGATTTAGTTACTGGGAAGTGGAAGCCCCAGGATCTGTGACCGGTAGCTGGGGTCAAGAGCACTTTTTATTTGATGAGCAAATTTTCCAAGAAGGCAGGTAGTTGTTTCCGTAAAGCACCAGTCCGAGGCGTCCCTGCACATTCTCAGGCCCTTGTCCTTTAGTGCTGGGCGCAACAGACGATGACGGTCCGCGGCTAGTTTTGGGCAACAACATAGAAGGTGTAGCCAGGATTCCCTGTGGTAATTGCATAACCGACAAGAGACGTCATTGTCTTTTCGTGCCCATTTTGGGTTGAAGTCCAGAATCCTAAGGGCGGTGAGACGGAAAAACAAGATTTTCCTTCTAGCTTGGGCTGAGAGAGGATCACGCATGTAAGGTTGAGCTTTCCCAGGGGTATATGAGTTATTTAGCTGCAAAGTGAGAGAATTATATCGGAGTGAGGATTGATCCAGTTCGAAGGAGAGAGTCTGAACCTGGCGCTTCACGGCTTTAGCCCAAACGGAATAGGGGATTTCATGGAGGGGCAAGCTCCCTGCCTCTATTTTCAAGCGATGTATGGCTTGGTCCAGCTTCACGTGCCACGGGGAACCCTCTGTCCTAAAGATCAGCTTTAAAGAGTGTTTAAGATTCTTTTCTGGCACTTTCAGTGCTCCGATGTAATATTTTCTTATGTCCCCCTGAAGAACCAAGTCCGGTCTGTTTAGCCTATCTCCAACCTTAGCCTGGTGTTTCGAGCATGTCTAGGTGCCTGCAGCACTGTTTTGTATGCTTTTACCTGAGCTGCATTGATAACTTTCGTTAAGGCGCCTGGAAAGGCTAAGTGGCCGTAGGTAATAGCGGGCATTAGTTTGGCCCTAAGTACAGTCAACATGGGCTCTATCGATGGACTAGCTAGACAATAGCTTAGTCGTCTAAGAGCCAGAATTATTATGTTGATTCGCGGCCTTAGTTCCCTTATATGTTTGGACGCTGTGGCCCGCTCTGTTAACCAAACCCCCAAATAATTGTAGGCAGTAGTTGTTCTGATTCGATGCTCGCCAAGGGACCATGGGGCATATTCTCAAGGACTTATCGCCGATTTATCGGCACTTTAGCGCCGCAAAAGTGGTGATAGACTTATCGCCCTATTCTCAAGCTGGTGCAAACTGCCGATATCGCCAGTTTACCAGCGATAGCTGCCGCAAAAAACATCGCCACGGATGAGTGCGACAACTAACGCTAATGATATGCAGAGTAGGCGTTACCGCGCAAAAGCACACGAAAACACCACTTCGCGATATTCTCAACGACCAGTCAGATCTGCGATGCGAACCAAGAACAGGCGATAAGGCGAGTTAGCAGCAGGGATTTAACACCTGCCTTTTGCTGGTGTTAAGCAGGACGACTACCTGCAGTATGAAAGGGAGCCCAGCCCAGAGCCATATCTGAAGACCAACAGATGCCATGGAGCCAATGATCATGCAGCTCGGTGAACCAAGAGGGCCACAACACCCACCGCCACCACTCCCAGGCCCCCCCCGGACAACTCCCCCCGGATTACCACCTAGGCAGTGCAGGACAGCGGATGACCCTAAAACGCACCAGCCCCAGAGACTCAACGCCAGAGGAAGCCATTGGCCAACACAGGCTCAAAAGGACAACCATCCACCGCATCCTGACCCACATTGCCCACAGTCTGACGATACCAACACATTGGACAACCCACATCCCCCCGCAGACAAAGCTGCTGGCTGTGCTGCACCTGTTGGCCCCTGGTACCTTCCAACCAACAACTGCCGGAGTCGGAGGAGTCTCACAGCCAGCCCCATCAAACTCCCTCACATATGTCATGGATGCATGTCCACAAAAGCAACGGCGGGCCCCTGTATCCGCACCACACAATAGTTCCAATTCGTACTGCACCTGCGCAACCAACCCCAACACCAGCCGTGCAAGACGCCTCCGTGCCCAAGATCGTAGTAACCGAAATGTGGGTGCGCCAGGTCATGAAGTCCAGTAGTCAACAGTAGTGTAAAAACAGAACTTTATTACAAATACACAAACAAACAAAACGAAAAGCTCAGCCAACGCGTTCCATTCCCAATGGGGGACTTCAACAGGGCAACTGGTCTTCAGAAACCTGTGGGAGAAATGATGACAATGGTCAAACTTCCATATAGTCACATGCCTAATCTGGTACAGTGTACTGCACTTGGACAAACCGGAATGCTCACAGGCATGATAAAGCATGCATGAGAAGATTGTAACAGAACTACGCGTGGCCGTAACTGTCGTTGGAATGAAGAGGAAGGTAACGACCACACAAACTGCTGCTACGGTCACATCATGCAGGACTCATCATACCTGAAAGCATCACGGTGTGTTTCAGCTCGATACTCCTGCCCCTCACTCCCCCCACACTGTGCAGGAACATCTTGAGACCACGCAAGGGAACTACGCCATAGCTGGCATCACGCACGTGTTGGGGGCAATTCACAGCACACATGTATGACTAGTGCCCCCTGCCGACACTGCACACAATCACTGCAACAGCAACCACACGCATGCCATCACTGTGCATACAGAAGTGGGCCACCGTAGCCTGTCCACCAATGTCGTCGCAAACTCCCCAGGCAGTGTGCATGATCCCCACATGTCCGCAAGTCCGCCACCAACCAGCGCTTTGAGGATGGCCCCCATAGAAATGCACTGCCCATCGGCAAGTACCAACTGAACACACCACACACCTCAACTCCACAATCCCCCAAATCACAACTGTGGGAATGCACACGTCACCAATCCCCCACCAAAGTGACTACTGGATGTGTCTCAGTCTCTGCCACAACCTGCCCATAGGCCTACACACACGTGGGCGACCACCTTCAACGGGCACATTCACACTGGAGATGAGGTGGCTACATCCCAAACCAACCCGTGCACATCACGTCTTCGCATGCAAGGTCGTGTCAGCAAGGGCGGCACCTCCCACCCAGTCATGAGTCCGCTGCCGTGACCGGTGGTGCCTACGCGATCCTGTGTGCCTGATGCACCCCAGCCCTGGTCCCCAGACCGGTCCTCCGCCCAGCGATGACTGGCCACCCCTGCACACCCAGGCCTCAATGCTCACCTGCCACCACCGGCGTGTCTCCAAGAGGGCCCACCACGTGCCGGTGCATCCTCCTCAGCTGATCGCTGGATTCCGCTCCACAGGCCCCCAGCGCACCCTGCGGCACAGCACCGCAGAGTCATGTGTGAGCTGTGCTGACTGCTGCCTGTGCGTACACTGCGGTCCAGCAGGGCACACTGTTCAATTTTAGTCTTGATTCGCTGGACACCCTATCGAGGCCAACGCATCATCGCTGGCTGCACACCCGCTCAGCTCTTCAGGTGCCACTAACCCTGTGCAACACAAGTCATCATCACGTGGCAGTTGGCCCCTGCCAGCCGCAGTGCAGCGGGTGCCACTGACCCTGTGCAACGCAAGTCATCGTCACGTGGCGGTAGGCCCCTGCCAGCTGCAGTGCAGCGGGTGCCACTGACCCTGTGCAACGCAAGTCATCGTCACGTGGCGGTAGGCCCCTGCCAGCCGCAGTGCAGCGGGTGCCACTGACCCTGTGCAATGCAAGTCATCGTCACGTGGCAGTAGGCCCATGCGGGCTGCAGTGCAGCGGGTGCCACCAACTCAGTGCGCCACAAGTCATGGACCCTTCATGATTGGGTCGCGTGGTGCGGTCGCCATCATGTCATCTCAGGCAGTGGGGAATGTGACGTGCTAGGCCCCTTTTATTGGCAGGGTCACATGTCCTGTGACGCCTGTGCTGGATGGGTGTGGTGTGGGTGTGAACCAGCCCTCAGGGAGTGGCTGTGGCATGCTGACAACTAGACCAGTGATCAGCAGATCACTAAAGGGAAGACCTGGGACATGTAGCTTTGTCGTCCCCCCTCTGAGCGTAAGCGGAGTGGACTGGCCTGGCGTATGGCAGGCCAGCGTAGGGGTGGGAACAATGAGCCCGGGGCTCTGGGCGTGCTTCAGTTCTGGGCTGGACATGGAAGTAACTGATGCTTGTGTCTCTGTTGTAGTGTCTACGCCACCCGGACTGCAATCGGCAATGTTGCACCCTGTGACTCAAGTCCCATGACATGAGCAACATGGACGTAAGGGGGAATCACTGACCCTACATTCATCCATACTCTCATACTTGAATGATCAAAGGCATGACACATCTGTGCGATTCTGAATGTTTAATTCACATCCAGTGGAGTGTTGCAGCTGGAGCAGTACAGGGCCATGCAAACCCCACTTCACATTAATGGCCCATGGAGGGCCAACCAGAGTCCTTCAGGGAATGACAAGTACAACGGAAGAGGAAGAGTTCAGTCCGCAGTCTGATCGCTGTGTCATTGGTAACCAAACAGAAAATGGCAGTCATGTCGAGGTCCAAGGTGAGTGTCGTAGAGTGTATCGGGGGACAGTGGAAGGTGATGATGCAAAGGGCAGAACCAAGCAGAAACAGGCCATATGGCGGAGATGAATGCTACTGCCTCCTCCTTACCAGTAATGTTGATTCACCCGCATCTTCGTCCTCTGATGTCACATGTGCCTCACACGTGGGTGGTGGTGGATTGCCTGCCGCACTGTGAGGCACTAACACATCAGGGGGCGGAGATGTGGATGTAGAAGCAGCAGCAGCATTCATCTGCGAAGGCCTTGAGGCAGCAAGGCCATGACGATGTGCTGCAGGGCATGGAAGGTCCCAGCCACATCTCGCTTGTGTGCAGCCGTGGCAGGCATTCTTTCCACCGTCATCCGCTCCATGTTCTCCATGAGCCGCCGCATCTGTCCCAACTCCCGGCTGACATCGCTGGGGCAACTCTGACTGGACAGTTGTTCTTGTCTCAGTATTATGACTCCAGCGATGTCAGTCATGGGTCGTTGGAGAGCATGGAGCGGACTGTGGGTGTCCGTTAGGGACTGTAAGTGGTCCCTGATGGTACTCAGACACCCATGTATGGCATCAAGTTTGGCTGCCATGAGGTCGAACCCAACCCGCACCTGATCAGCCATCTTCTCCTGGACCTCTAACACACAGCGATGGAAGGCCATGTGTTGTTCGTGGGGTCCTGGGAGTAAGCCGTGGTGGTGGGTGCTTCCTGCTGTGTGGTCTGTGCAGGGGGTGGGGTCTCCTCGATGCAGCTGGCCTGCCCTGCTCCTGGAGGTGAGGTGCCGTAGCTGTCCATGAACTCTTGGAGGGCGTCGGTGTCGAAGGTGTGGAGGTCATCTTCGTCATCAGTGAAGAGCTGTTGGGTCTGCTCTGCAGGAGGTGTTGGTTCTCCCTCTGCAATGTGAAGGGGAGATGTAGTTTAACATTGTGTTCACATGTATGTTGACGCATTGTACAAGTTTACATACAAACTGCAAGACAATGTACATTGTGACTGTTTGTGAGGAGCTGCCTATTTGATGCAGGACAGTGGACATTTCGACAACATCACGGATGTGTGTTTGTACTTGTACATTATCATCTCACATTTCCCTGCTATGACAAATGTGATTGACCAGTTTCTACACACAAGCGGCACCAGTTGTGTCCTCTGTTCTGTTGTGAACGTGTTGCCGTTTATACCACATTGTTGTCAATGTTGATGTGCTTTGAATGTTATGTGTGTGTGCTGCATTTTGGGAGAGTCGCCCCTGCAGCTCTGATTTGGCTGGCCCTTATCCCTTTCAGGCGGTGTGCCTTTGACTTCTGTGCTTATACAGTGCTGAGATGTTGCAGACTTGGGTAAATTGGGCTCTTTGTCGGAGTTGTGTCTCTTGGGCATGGTTTGTCCGCAGATGTGCTATACTTAATTGTGCATGTGTGACATTGTGCCCATCTCCCCCCGTCCCCCCAGTCCCTGGTCGTTACTCACCCTGTTGCTGTTGTGTCAGGTCATGTTGAGCAGTGTCCGGTCCCCCAACTCCTGCCACCGTCTCCACACTGATGAGTGTGGCCACCATTTCCTCCATCTCATCCAGCTCCTACTGTGGCGCTGGACTCCCACATCCAGTCTGCATTGCTGCCTTCTGGTTGTTGCTGAGTTTCTGCTTGGTCTTGCGCTTCACATCATTCCAGCGCCTCTTGAGCTCTTCCATTGTCCTCCTCAGCACTCCGACTGCATTCACCTTGTCCAGGATGGACTGCCATGTTGCATTTTTTGTTGCCAATGACACAGTGGAGGTGACGAACAGTTGTTGATGGTGTTCTATCACCTCCGTGATCAGGATCCTGTTTTCCTGCGGACTGAACCGCGTCTTCCTCTTCTTTTTGTCCTTGCCCTTCCCTGTCCCCGAGATCCCAGGCTGCTCCTCCTGGGGGCTTGTGGGGTTCTGGCCATCTTCTGTACCTGCTCCAGCTGCCTCCATTGTGCTTCGCTGTGGTTTGGTTTTTGTTTGTGGTTTTTTTTCTGCTTTTGTAGTGATTTTTCCTGCCTGATGTGTGTGATTTGCAGGCCTGGCGCTGCTTTTCGCTGATTGTCTTATCGTGGTTGGGCCCATCGCAACTTTTTTCGCGTTCGAATTTGGATTTTCATCGCCGTCCCGGTAATTTTATTGCGGACATTTGACGCGTTATCGGGAGACTATCGCATGTTACCGCCGTGTTGAGAATACGACGTTAACACAGAGTTATTTTCCCGCGATAGACAGCGATATGAAAACTTGCGTTAACCTATTTTGGCGATGTTTATCGCACGTTCTTGAGAATATCCCCCCATGTTGCTTGCTTTTTGTGGGGGTATTTATCAAAGATGAATTTCTTTGTTTTGGTTTTGTTGATTTGCAGACTATTTTCCTGGTTGTAGGCTGACAGACTTTTTAATGCTCTTTGGAACCCCACCCTGGTGTGATCCATGATCACAGTGTCATCTGCGTATTGGAGAGTGCCCAGGGTTGTCTGGCCCAATCTTGGGGGAACTAAACAAGCGTCTTTCAGAGCGGGCCCCAGGTCTGCAGTGTACAGATTAAATAGTAGAGGGGCCAGAACACATCCCTGCTTTAGCCCGATGTTGGTGTAGATTCTTGAGGTTACCGATGTTGGGGTTAGTTTGACCTGAACCCATGTCCCCTCATAGAGGGCTTTTATGGCCTTTAAAAGGGGGGGACTGGATCCCCAGGCTTCAAGTTTTGCCCATAATCGACCGCGATTAACTCTGTCGAAGGCCGTGGAGTAGTCTATGAAGCAGCAAAACAGGGGCGGCTTGTTGCTTGTTGCCGCTTGCTTGGAGAAGTAGGATAGCGCTAAGATGTTGTCCATAGTGGAGCTGTTTGCCCTGAAGTCAGTTTGATAAGGTGGGAGGATGCCGTTCTTGTCCACCCAGTCTTCTGGGTCCCTTAATAGTAAGCAGGCATAGATCTTTGCTTCAATGTCAAGCAGGGCTATAAGCCTGTGGTTGGCTGGGTCCAAGTGGTCACCCTTCTTGAATATTGGACACAGAATAGAGCCTTTCCAGGATTGTGGAACCGTTGCTGTGAGACATGAGTGATTGAATAGTGGAGTGAGGGTGGATGCAAAAAAGGCTGGAACTGATTTAAAGACTTGGGCCGGGATACCGTTTGGTCCTGGGGCCCCGTTGGTTCTGGTAGCATTGATGGTCCGGGCTATCTTACCCACTGTGTATACTACAAAGTAACTGGGTGCTATGGGTTCTCCCTGCGCCTTTTGTGACTTGTTCGCTGTGGCTGCGGCCTGGGCCCATTCTGTACTGGAGGGGCCCTCCTTGGTCGGTGCGTCTATTTACAGCTCCTTCACGTACAGTTCTCACACGTTGCACGCAATGTTGTTCTCCTTAGGTGGGCTGTGAGAACTCAGGCTGTTAATAAAGCTCCATAGCTTGCCGTTGTCTTTACCTTTAATTAGTGAAAACACTTTAGGCCAGTTTCTTTCCGTGTGGGATCTCTTCAGCTCCCACACTTTCTTTTTATATGTGGTTCGTAGGGCCGGGATTGACGTCGACTGAGACAGCGGGGATCCATTCCTTTTTGCCTTAATAGCCTTTCTGAGCTCAAGTTTTCGTTGTTTCAAACATTTCGGTGCTCTATATTCCGGCACCAATCGAATAGGGTTTTGGTTCCTGTTTGGTCCATTGGTATTTCCCAGGTAACGCTGTAGGTCCATTATCAGCGTTTCCCAAAGATCAATGATGTTCTTAGTTTGCTGAGTCTGGTATGCCACTTCCCTTCCGGCTACATACTCCATGAGTTTGGTGCTTAGGTTAGCGGTCCATTTTAATCTTTTGAGTACCAGATGTCGTTCTTCGCCAACGGATGCACCAATTAATTCCAGGACATCTGCTGATTCCGGGGCCAGATTGAAAATGGCACGGAGTGGCCTATGGTCGCTTTCATCTCTGTCATCCACTGCGAAGTCGCGTAGTTTAAGTGCCTCCTCTTTTTTGATTAAAATATAATCTATGATAGATATATTCCTGAAAGTCGGCAGTGGGCTCCATGCGGGACAGCTGGTTTTTTTTTATTTCGTGGGTGGATAGAAGCTTGAAGTTTTTGAGAAGGGAGAGCAGCAAGCCCGCCTTCTACCCGCAGCTGGGTAACACTTGGGCTTGCTCTAGACCCCTTGTATTGAAATCTCCCGCAATTATCACAATACATTTCTCAAATTTTATGAGTATGTCTTCCAGGATGTTAATGAAGGATTCCAAAGCCTGTTGAGTTTGAAGTTTTGTTCAGTTAATATAATAATTAATTAATAGTAGAGACTGGGGCTGAGGTCCCTTTCTTAGCCCTTCGATTGTAATTGCTTGGAGATCTGGTGTTTCTACTTTTATGACTGTCGTTTTGAATTTGCATGCATGATTTAGGAATATGGAAAGGCCACCAGACGGACGACCAAAGATGTTGTTTTTGATGGCAAGTTTGTAATATTCGTAGAAGCCACTTATTGGGGTATTTGACTTGGCCCAGGTCTCCTGGAAAAACAAAATGTCCCCCTTTGCAAGATAGTCTTGTCTAACCTTGTCATTGAGGTTAATACTTAGCCCTGCGATGTTCCATGAAATGAGGGTTAATTTGCCTTGTTCTCCAATACGTGGGGTTGGACATCCTCTGCTGCCGTTCTCGTTTCTTTGGTTAGGGACACTGTAGCTGAGACTCCACCTTGTGGGCCTGCTCGTGCTGAAGCGGCTGCACTCTGCGCTGCGTATTCCTGTGCGTGATGTGGATTTTTATCGGGGTTCTTGATCGACCAGCTTTCTCTCTCTCACCTAGATATTTGTTTGTGGTGCCTTTGAGGATTGATGCAGGTTCTCCCTGAGCATGTTTAGGTATTAGAATGTGAGGGTATTTTGGCATGCTGAGTGCGGTAACTTCAATTACCCATTCTGCAAGACGAGAGGCTTCACCAAGGATGGCCAGTTGGACTTGCTGTTGAGTGAAGCCGACTATGGTGGACTCCCCATGTGTATCCCTCTCCAGGGTTCTGAACTTTATACACTCTATGTTGTCTGAAGTGATCATTGCCAGAGCGTCAAGATGACCCAGGAGCCGTAAGATGTTAGATCTATTCAGAATATCGTAGAAGCCTTTGGCATTGTATCTGGGGGTGAGCAACACCTCGTAGATTTCTTGGGCGTTGTTAGTGTTGGGGGTGCACAAGGTTGAGGCTGCCTTCCACGGAGCAGGCCTCAAAAGGATCATATTTAATTGATTGTTGTGGATATCGCTTGCCGAGAATCTGTCGGCTGACCAATTAGGCTGTCCTGCCCTTGTTTGGTCAGTGTGCTGCACAATCTGATTGGATGTGGAACGTTGCATCGCGCTGTGTTGGAGCTCAAGGCCCGGGAAAGTGGTGGCCCTGGTTTGGGTGCCAGCGGTCTCCTGAGGTGTAGACTGCCGTGCGGCCTCTACTCGGGTCTGCAATATTGTTTGGCCTGCTAGTTGTGGGCCCTCCTCTGAAGGTGTAGGCTGCCGAGCGGCCTCTACTCGGGTCTCCAATGTTGTTTACCCTGCTAGTTGTGGGCCCTCCTCTGAAGGGGAGTTCTGTCGGCTTTGGTCCTCGTCTTTCCTGTTGTGTGTCTCGCTTATCAATTTAAGTTTAGTTGACTTTCTGAGATTGAAAATTGGAAAGAGTGGTTTTAAGTTGTTGGTAGTCTCTTTGCCACTGTGATTCAATGCTGTAACTAATAATGATCTTCTTTGTGTAACCTTTGTTTTTTTCTGTTGTTTCTTCAGTTTCTTCTTGGCCCTCCTTGACAGTGGGGCTACTGCCCCTTCCACAGCACCTACCACCTTTTCCACCTGGGCTGCTTCTTCTTGGGAGACTTTTATTGTTGTATCACGTAAGCAGGCCTCATTGTCCTCGTTCCCCAGGGCTTCGAGGGTGTTCTTATTACTCCTGTAGCATGGCCCTGCCTGATGATCCTTGATTACTTTGTTCTCTTCAAGGAGATGAAGTATTACGGTGTCTGGTTTCATGATCTCCCCCCCTGATGATATTTGGGGGCTTTATTCTAGGATGGGCGTTTCCCTGTGTCCCCTGGCTAAGGCCAAGATGTCCTTTAGAACTGCAGGTAGGCCTGCCCACTTGTCAATAATGTCGGCACAGGAGTTGGTGGGAGCTGAGTTGGCTTTCAGGGTGTCAAGAGAAACCTCTATTTTTATCAGCTTGTGGTCTTGACGCACCAAGTGCTGAGCAACTGACTGAAGTAAGTCAATTAGTACTTCCATTTTGTTAGACTGCCATAATCAGAGCCCTGGCGATTGTGTCCTGTGTTGTCCTCAGAGCTGACAAATTTAAGACTTTGTAGGTTGCTGCTTCCGTTGCATGTTGGTGAGCTTCTTGTCCCATCGGGCTTCCGCCGTTTGTTTGATACGTTTTCCCTTCCAGGTTCTTTCCCATGTTTATTGTGGTGGCGTTCAGCGTTCTTTTGATGGTCAGCTCAAATTTTTGCAAAAAGGAGGTGGTTGCATCTTCCGTGACTGGGGATTTGGCCTGACAGTCCTTCCGGGCTGATGCTGGTAAGGTGGATCTGATCTCTGTGTTTGTCACGGGGTTAGCCACAAACCCCGTCTTGGTCTCTTTGGCCTTGTCCTCCTCCTCCTCTGTCTGCCATTGGTGGATTTCTGCCGTGATCCATGTTGGGCTTTTGGGCTTGGCTTCGAGGTTTTCACTGGGCTTCCCGTTATCTGGGTGGCGGCGAGCTCTCTGATGTGAGCGCCGCTCCGCGCCTTGTTGTCCCCCGGGGGACCTGGCCATTTAAAAGTATATAACTTGCATTTTAACCACATAGCTCATTCAGTATCTCTTACCTACAGTCCAGCTACCAGGTCACTTATATGTATTACAATAGTAATTTAAGATTTGGCAATTTATTTTATTTTACAGAGTTTTATATAGCGCAAACTTGACCCGAATCAGGTATCAGAGCGCTGTACATAGCACCAGTTGCATTAAATGAGGACATATTCATTTTTTTTCTTTCTTAGGCACGGGGAGATTAAGTAATTTGCCCAGAATCACAGGATGTTCAGCGTCATTGCCGAGACTCGAACCCAGTTCCCCAGATTCGAGGTCGACCGCCCTAGCCGTTAGGCCAACTCCTCTCCCCTCAATGATTTTTTTAAATCTCAAACCGACCTAGCAGTAACACTTCACACACAGGCTCTACAGTAGCAGATCCTACCACAGGTACAGCACTATACTACAACCTTACAAATAAATTAAACATACCAATTGCAGATAAGGTAACAAAAATACATCTAGGACATAAAAATATTCACTTAACCACCAATAATGTTTTCAATCACCTAATTCCAACTACATGATACAGTGCATAACTATATTTGCTACTGATAGTTTCATTAACTAAACACCTATATGTGACACTTTTTACATGTATATATCAGTTAGCATTCAAATAGTTGACCAGTACCATTTCCATTTCACTTCATCCATAATAAAATATTTAAAGCCCTTTACATGTATGTTATAGGTTATATAACTAATATTATAAATGTATTACATTTAACTGGCATGTATAACTGATTATATATATATTTATATATATATATATATATATATATATATATATATTATCCTCTGGCGGTCGCCAGTAGATAGTTATAGTTAGGACCTATTTTCCATAGGAAATTCACAACATTCTATTTGAAATAACTTTGGCGCTGGGTGACGAATCTTCGCGAAATTCTCAAAACTCGTGGGGTGCTCCTGTCTGCTCCTATCCTGAAAGTTTCAGGGTGATTTGGGAAGCGGGGGCCGAGAAAAAAGGGGGGTCCCAAAACGTATTTTCCCCATGCAATTTTCCATAGGAACCTTTAGTCGCAGCTACAGCCCGAACTGCTGAACGGAATTACACCAAATTTGGCAAAAAGGTAGCCCTTGGTTCAGTGTCGTGCCTTTTGGTTAAATTGTGTAAATCCGTTCAGTAGTTCCTGAGAAAATCAAAAGTAAAACCACATATATATCTATGGCCGCGGAGGGTCCGGGCACCCTGAGCGCACCCTCCCGATCACGAGCTGTATGCTAATTGGCTGTCAACACTCCAAACCAGGAAGTGTTGGCAGCCATCTTGTTCCTCGGTAGAACCGAGGCACAGAAACAAGTGCGCAAAATGCAAAAAGGGGGCAGGGTAGAAACATCCTGACCCCCTAGGCCTGCTTAGGGGGTCCCACAAGGACCCCCAGGGCCCAAAAAAAAAAAAAAAAATTTTAAAACTGGCGGGATGCACTTAGGATGCGCGGATCCCGCTGTGAAAAAAAAAAACGAAGCGCGGGCTCCCGCGCTTCGTTGTTATTTGGCCCCCGGGTGGGCCAAGTCCCGGGGGCATGCGGGGTTTATAAAAATAAGGAGTGGGGGGCCTCTAAGGCCCCCCCAAGCCCTGGGGACCACCACCCCCCGGGGCTTTCAATTAAAAATGGTGCGGGAGGGCACTCGGCCCTCCCGCAGCCCCGGGGACCGCCACCTATCGGGGCACTAAGAATTTAAATGTGGGGGTACATTTCGGACCCCCGAGCCCCGGGGACCACCACCTCCCCGGGGCTTTGAACATGTTGGGAGGGGGGCCGCACGGCTCCCCTCCTGGAGCCTGTGATGGCCCTGGGGACCACCACCCCCCAGGGCCGGCTCCTGCAGTGTCCCAGGGTGCACACCCCCGGGACACTGTAGTTTGCTATGGCAGGGCGGGAGCCTCGTGGCTCCCGTCCTGTCATAGCAAACTTGCTTTGAATTTTGGAAGAGAGAGCAGGAAACCTGCTCTCTCTTCCAAAATTCAAAGCAAATGACTTTTCCACACGGGGAGCTGCATCTTAGCAGCTCCCCATGTGGAAAAGCAATGCCGGCTCCCGAGTGATGCGGGGAGCCGGCGGGGAGGGCCAGCCCCGGGGGATGGGGTCCCCAGGGCTACAAGTGGCCCGGGAGGGGGGCCACGCGGCCCCCTTCCCCAAAAAAACAAAAAAAAGCAAAGGCCGGCCCCGGGGGATGGGGTCCACGGGGCCATAAGTGGCCTGAGGAGGGGGGCAACGCAGCCCCCCTCCAAAACAATAAAAAAAAAAAGGCCATGCTTTGGGGGATGGGGTCCCCGGGGCCGATTAAGGCCTCAGAAGGGGGGGCCACACGGCCCCCTTCCAAAGTTTTTTTTATTAAAAAAAAAAAAATAGGGGGCAGGCCCTGGGGGATGGGGTCCCCAGGGCCAATAAATTAGAAAAAGAAGGGGGGCCACACAGCCCCCCTTCTTAAAAAAAAAAAGACCGGCATGCGCCGGAGGCCACGCCCCCTTCTTGCAGCACTCTGCAAACGAGCCCCCTGGCGCGTTTGCAGATGGGGAACGAATTCCCCTTGAATACTGGGGGTCCCTGGGGGCCAACTAGCCCACCAGGAACCTCCAGTATGCGCCAGGGGGCTGCGTTGCAGAGAAGTGTTCTGAGGCCACGCCCCTTTTTACACCTCTCTGCAACGCAGCTCTGTGGCGCTTAATGGAGGTAGCTGGTGGGCTAGTTGCACCCCAGGGAGCCTCAGAATTCAAGGGGAGTTAATCCCCCGACTTAAAACGCGCCACGGGGCGTGTTTGCACAGTGGTGAACGGAGGGGGCGGGGCCTGAGGTGACATGTGTGCAAACATGCCCTGTGGCGTGTTTTAAGTTGGGGGATTAAGTCCCTTTGAATCCTGAGGGTCCCTGGGGTCCAACTAGCCCACCAGGTACCTCCAGTAAGCGCCACAGAGCTGCGTTGCAGAGAGGTGTAAAAAGGGGCGTGGCCTCGGACCACCTCTCTGCAACGCAGGCCTGTGGCGCTTACTGGAAGTACCTGGTGGGCTAGTTGGGCCCCAAGGACCCTCAGGATTCAAGGTGACCTAATCCCGCAACTTAAAACGCGCCACGGGGCGCGTTTGACAGTGGTGAAGGGAGGGGGCGGGGCTGAGGTGACATGTGTGCAAACACGCCCTGTGGCGTGTTTTAAGTTGGGGGATTAAGTCCCCTTGAATCCTGAGGGTCCCTGGGGTCCAACTAGCCCACCAGGTACCTTCAGTAAGCACAACAGAGTTGCGTTGCAGAGAGGTGAAAAAAGGTGCATGGCCTCGAAACGCCTCTCTGTAACTCAGCTCTGTGGTCCTAACTGTAGGTACCTGGTGGGCTAGTTGGGCCCCAGGGACCCTCAGGATTCAAGGGGACTTAATCCCCCAACTTAAAACGCACCACAGGGCGCGTTTGCACACATGTCACCTCAGGCCCCCCCTCCCTTCACCACTGTGCAAACGCGGCCTGTAGCGCGTTTTAAGAGGTAGTTTTAATCCCCCTGCCCTATTATGTACTAGGGACTTACAGAGGAGGTCAGGCTAATCACAGGGGTACCCCAACGCATAGTGTTCCCTAGTGTATGTAGGTGTGTTCACTGTATTCTAAGTGTCTTTTAGCATAGCACTGGCTCTGGTTAGTCAGAGTCAGTTACCACCAGTACCCGTCTGAAAAAGTTGTGGGCACAGGATGATTTTGCAACAAGGCCTCTTTCTGCTCCTCTGTTGGTTCTTTCTGCACATCTTTTGCTTCTTCCTGCACTTTTCTTCATCTTTGTGGACTTCTGTTGCTTCTTTCTGCATTTCTTTTGCTTCTTTCTGTGCATTTTTCTTCTTTCTTCACATGTCCTACCTCTGTAGGCATAGTTAGAAACTAGCATTTAAAAACCTTTGAAATTCACTTAAAAAACCATAGGTTTCAGGCACGTTATAGTTAGAAATTAGCATTTAAAAAACCTTTGAAATTCACTGACAAAACCATAGGTTTCAGACACGTTATAGTTAGAAATTAGCATTTAAAAAACCTTTGAAATTCACTGAAAAAACCATAGGTTTTAGGGACAGTTATAGTTAGTTGGACATTGCACTCGTACAAAACCCGTGAAATTCCCCCGTTATAGTTAGTTCAGCTAACTATAACTCGCGCCCCCGCAATGCACTGCTGATGACGTCACATATTACATCACTCAAGACATGGTCAGTGACATCACTGATGACATCACTGATGACATCTCAAATTACATCACTGATGACATCCCTGATGACATCATCCATGTGATAATTTCATGCATCTTCTCACACCCTAATATAACCTTTGATACACCCACTCTAAATTACAGACTGCCATTCTCAAAACCATACACACTCCAATACCAATAACTACATACCCACTCACTGATTCTTAGGTCTACACACACACATCTACTCACTTACCCGTACAGTCACTCATACTTACAGTCACTCAGTACAGGACTATCATATGCACTCATACACCTATATAAACACTCACACACCGCCACTCATCCATAGAGGTACTCACACACCTAGTCAGTCATGCAAAAAATTAATCACACACCCATTTACTCAACTATACAGTTATACACACACCAACTCACTTACTCATACAAATACTAGCACATTCTTACGCTCTTATACAATAACTGATACAAGCACACACTCATCCATACAACCACTCTCACAATCACACACTCTCACTTATAGCCTTTTAAATACTCTAAAACACATATATACTGCCTTTTACATATGTAGGTACTCGCACATGTACCACTGAGATATACATTCACTCACTAACACACCCATACACACACTCACCCACCCAAGCAGTCCATCACAGATGCACTCTTCAAATCATGCACCCAGTGAATCACCCACTCACACATCTATGTACAGAGTCACACACACCCCACCCACACAAACACTCAGGCACCCATACAGATACTCAGAGAACCAATCAATAACCCATATAGACACTCATGTAGCTATTCGCAAATCCATGCATCCACTTACACACCAACAGACAGATGGATACAGATATTCACCCAGTTTAGTCACTAACCCATGCATTCAGTAAGATACGTTTAATCACTCACTTATAGAGTTAGTCACGCACCTACTAAATCATCCATTCAGACACTTATACACCCACTCATTATTCAAAACGCCTTTGCCTATATATATTAAACATATTTAAACTTTACAGAAACACACAGTCACTGGATGATGTCATCAGTGATGTCATTTGAGATGTCATCAGTGATGTCATCAGTGATGTCACTGACCATGTCATGAGTGATGTAATATGTGACGTCATCAGCAGTGCATTGCGGGGCGCGAGTTATAGTTAGCTGAACTAACTATAAATGGAGAATTTCACGGGTTTTGTACGAGTGCAATGTCCAACTAACTATAACTGTCCCTAAAACCTATGGTTTTTTCAGTGAATATATATATATATCCAATTACCACTCCAACGTGCATTCACGCACTCAAAGAGATACAGACAACTTTTTTTGCTTGGTGCCCAGTGTAGAAATTTATTTTTCAGTTCGGTGCATAGTCGATCATGACACGTTTCGGTCAACGCAGTGGCCTTGGTCACATGATCACGTTACGTGAAACTTAGTGATTTATTAGAAGTCTGATAGTCACATGACAACGTGGCTGCAACACAATGGAAATAGACAAAATACTCTGTAAATTGTGGTTTAAAGCGGTTTAGAACTACAAAATATACTTGGTTCTAACGGTTATTTTTGGCATTATTACGACCGAATGGCCTGTATTAGTAGTTGGTACCCCACATTCATATATACGCAATTAATTATATTTGACAAATAAACATACATTGGTTACATTTACAGTATAAAATGCACAAATGCAATAATTATGTATGCTAAAATTGATGATAAAAACTATGCTTGTCTGCGTTATAAAATGCCAATAAAAGAGATTTTAAGAGTAAAACAACCACCATGCCACTTTAAAACTCAATAAAAATGTCTAAAAAATGATCTGTGCAAATACTGCAATGTAAACATATTAGATATACATTGTATGTTAGCCTTATTGGCTTCAAGTATTGCGCTCAGTCAATATAAAGGCTTTTCCAAAGTACAAGATTAATATGCAAAATAAGTGCAAAGATGTGTAAATTTACAAGTGTCTAAAGTGCTAAGATTCAACGAAATAAATATAGCAGCTGAAGATGAAAGGAATTGATGGATTTGATATATATACATATTTTAAAAGTATACAAAGCTTGTTGAAATGGTTGTAAGGGAACCCCCTTACAATAAAGTGCTAATATGTTGGAACTTCGTCTTAATTAATCACATCATTGGTTTTTGAATAAGGGCATTGTGATGTGTATCAGGAACCAGCCAACAAAAATGTACATTCTGGACCATAGAATTATTCTAAGGTAGGGCAAAACTACAGATAATTATGTAAATCCTCTCCTAGGTTGAGACCGTGTGGGGCTTGGTATCGAGTTCGACAATATATCTTGATTCTAATTGTCTGAGCTTTTTCTCTCGATTGCCACCTTTCTTATTGACTGGTACGGTGTTGATCACAAAATATTGGAGACAATCTAGATTGTTATTATGTTCCAATTTAAAGTGTCAAGCCACTGGGTACGCGGGGTCTGAATTGACTATAGCGCGTAGATGTTGTAGAATACGTACATAAACTTGTAGTTTTGTGCTGCCTACATAGCATAACCCTCATTTACATTGTAAAACATATACAGCATATTCCGATCTACAAGTGTAGTGACCCTTTAGTTCAATTCATGTGTCAGAGAAAGCCGTGGAGTAAGTGGTGGTATTTATTCCAAATTTACACGCACGGCAAGAACTGCACTTGTAAAAGCCTTTTTTCGGCGATAGCCAGCTCGTTTTTATACCCATTTCTGGGCTTGTTTTGACTAGGTCAGTGTGCATGGAGTATGCTTTACGGAAGGTCAGATTAGGTCTAAGAGGCAGTATTTGCTTGAGTGTACTGTCTGTAAGGATAATAGGCCATTGTGTATTGATGATGGTTTTAATGGCAGTGGCCTGCTTGCTATACGTAGTTATAAGCCTACACGGTGTGGTATCTGTATTAGTAGGTGAAATGTTTTCAGAGACCATATTATCCAAAGGGGCCTCTAGTGTGGCTTTCCTATTGTTTCCACTCAACAGTGACTGCCTGTCCTTGCTGTTGGCCTTTCTGATAGCTATATCCAATTTTTTAGGATTGTATCCTCTTTTAATGAACCTTTGCTTGGCTTCATTTTGATGGTACTCCAAGTCTTTGCTGGAACTAGAGGCCCTGTGTATTCTTAAAAATTTGCCATATGGTATGCTGGTTATGGTGTGTTGTGGGTGAAAACTGGTTACATGTAACAATGTGTTTCCTGCAGTGGGTTTTCTATACAGACAGGTTTCTATTTTGCCCTGATTAATGTATATCATAATGTCCAAACAATTGGTTGTAAGCTTATCAATGTGTGCTGTAAACTTTAAATTCATAACATTAAAGTTGATATTGTCAACAAACGATTCAGCCTGAGCCTGTGTTCCATGCCAAATTACAAAAACGTCATCAATGTAACGCCACCATTTGACTACATGATTTAACCAATCATTGTTGTGTTCCACCTGTAGGACATGCTCCTCCTACCAGCCCACGTGTAGGCAGGCGTAACTAGGGGAGAACCATGCCCCCATTGCCACACCCTGCAGTTGTTGGAAAATACTGCAATCAAATGTAAACACATTATTAAACAGGCACCATCGGATCATTTTGATCAGCATGATATTATGATTATACATCGAAATTAGTCTTTTTTCAAATAAAACTCAACTGCATTCAAACCGTCCTCATGCCTGATGCTGGTGTATAAGGCAGTAATGTCTAAGGTAAGGAAAAAATATTCATCAGTCCATGTTTGTGCACTCAATATAAGAAGAAAGTCATTGGTGTCGCGTATATATGTAGACAGGTTGGTTACGTGTTCTTGTAAATAATAATCAACATATCTGGAGGTGCACTCAAAGATACTTTTCCTGGCGGAAATAATTGGTCTCCCCGGTATAGGCCTGACCCCTTTGTGGACCTTAGGAATGAAATATATTGTGGGCATGATAGGGAACTCATTGTTTAGAAAGTTAAATTCATCTTTTGATATCATGCCCTCTCTTTTCCAGGAAATCAGCTCGTCTTTGTAATTTTTGCTGATCTTTTTGACCTCCAAGGCGCTGATCTTCTTGTAACATTCCTGATTGTTGAGGTGCCGGTATGCCTCTGCTTTGTATTCATCTTTGCCCCACAAGACAATATTTCCGCCTTTATCTGATTTATTAATGACCACTGTGGTGTTATTTTTGAGTTTGGCCATGAGTTGGAAGTATTGTGTAGTTCGATGATTGTTTTTTTTTAATGCTTTTTCATATTGCGGTAGAGTTTTTTCAGTTCTTCTGTCACTCTGTCGTGAAAGATATCTACCACATCTCGGGGCATGGTTGGTACGAATGTTGATTGAGCCTTGAAGGGACTGTGCCCGGGTGACGAGATATTAAGCCCTTCATTGTCTGCTATGTTTTGAGTGCTGTCGTAAGAAAGATGGTTATCATTCTGCTCTTCACATAAAGCATGTAATGTTCTCATCAATGGGATTTCGCCGGCTGTTAGCCCAGTGCTAGGCATCTGAATTTGTGGTTCTTTGTCTATTGTAGTTTGTTTCTTGATCGTATAGTATTTAGACAGCTTGAGCTTCCGAATGAATTTATAGACATCAATGCGAGTTTCACAATAATTGAAATTGCTTTCCGGACAATAACTTAAACCTAAGGCAAGTAATTGTTTTTCCGCCTGGTTTAGTTCAATGTCTGTCATGTTGATTATGGTTTTGTCCACTGAGGTTAGCGTTGTTGCCAGCGTTTCTTCTGCTGCCCTCTTCCTTTGGAGCCTGAGGCATTTGCGCCGTTTGCGCCTTCGGATGTTTCTTTTCTGTTTTGGGTCGTATTTGTGTTCCGCGGTCATAAGGTCTGTTTCCGCTGTTCCCTTATAAAATCCATCTCCTCGGCTAAGGTTAAGTGCCCCATGTCCGCTCTTGTGTTGAAAGCAAGATCTCCACTGTGCTCTGATTCTGTGTCACTAGGTATTGTGCTGACATCGGATGTGGAGGCATGTGCGTCGTTACTGGTATTGGGGATCACTTGTTGATGACTTAGATCTCGATTGGTCGTCTTTTGTTTTTTAAGTGCATCATATTTCCGGGCGAAAGTGAACACCTGTCCTTATTCATAGTCATTTTTATTGCGCGCAAATTTGTACGCTTTTCTGTTTTTGATCACTTCTTCTTGTTTTTTAAGGCGCTCTTTCATTTCCTTGATGCTTTTTTCAATGGAATCTTTATTGCTGGAATTTGTCAATTTGTCCAGATCGCTATGGATGCGTGCAATTTCCTTCATGTTCACATCACGGTCGATCTTGGCATATTTTATAAGTAGGCAGACTAACCACATTGAAGCTTCTAAATTACTTTCCGCCCATTCTTTTAATAAGAGCGGATATGGGCTTTCAAAGCTAGGGGCTAGCATTATACGAAGGCCTCTTGGGACCCTGCCGGCTTCGTGATACTTCTCTAATGATTTCACTTCCCACCATTTGGTGAGTTCGCTCCTGCTGTTCTTTTCCAATGATTTCAATAAACTTTTCAAATCAGTATTATTGCTTGAATCGTTTTTACTTGTACTGCTGTTGTCAGTCATTTTAGGTAAATTGGTAAACAATTCTTCAGCTGCCATTTCTCTCTCACGTAATGCGTCGTCCGACATTGCACCTTTGGTATAACTGTTTTACAAAAACGTGTTGAGTTTCAAATTTTCACGATTCTCAACGGGCAAACGGTCAGCACCTCCCCACCTGCAATAAGTGACCTTACTGACTTTCCGACTTACTGTATGTGTTTCGGCGTCCCCACGAGTCCGCCGACCCACGGAATCTACCTCTGACACTGCATGCACGAAAGACGTGTTTGGCGGTCGTGCAGGGGGCTAATCGTTGGAAGCTTCAGTCGAGCAAAAATCCTTCGTGGCTTGCGTGACGATCAGCCATCTCTCGGGTGAGGGGTCCGTAGCGGGAAAACAAGCTAATTTCCCAGGTAATCTCCAATTACCACTCCAACGTGCATTCACGCACTCAAAGAGATACGGACAACTTCTTTTGCTTGGTGCCCAGTGTAGAAATGTATTTTTCAGTTCGGTGCATAGTCGATCATGACGCGTTTCGGCCAACGCAGTGGCCTTGGTCACATGATCACGTTACGTGAAACTTAGTGATTTATTAGAAGTCTGATAGTCACATGACAACGTGGCTGCAACACAATGGAAATAGACAAAATACTCTGTAAATTGTGGTTTAAAGCAGTTTAGAACTACAAAATATACTTGGTTCTAACGGTTATTTTTGGCATTATTACGACCGAATGGCCTGTATTAGTAGTTGGTACCCCACATTCATATATACGCAATTAATTATATTTGACAAATAAACATACATTGGTTACATTTACAGTATAAAACGCACAAATGCAATAATTATCTATGCTAAAATTGATGATAAAAACTATGCTTGTCTGCGTTATAAAATGCCAATAAAAGAGATTTTAAGAGTAAAACAACCGCCATGCCACTTTAAAACTCAATAAAATGTCTAAAAATATATACATTATCATTGTCCTCATTATTAATATACCTGTTAATTTGCTTTGTTGATCCTCAAATATTAACACTCTTTCACTTAAAATGTCTTCTCATGGAAAATAATTAGTACCACTCTCTGGAAGAAAGAACCAGTAATGGCAAATTTTACCTCTCTTTACAGTGATACTGATGTAGTTAGGAAATCAAAATGTTCCCTTCATTTTTTTCTTTTCTTACTCCAGTTTTCATTGGTCTTTTTTTTTAACCCTTTATTAATCCCCTCATAAGAAACTCAGTGCGCCCGTGTAACTTCACAACGGAGTTGCAGCACCATACAGGAGTCCATTAAAGCATTTATTATGATGTTACTATGTGTTTTTCAACTACCTTCCAAATGCAATAACAATCCTGAATTAGAACATACATATTTTGCAATACATGCTATCTTTAAACTACTATACTTTGCAGATCCAAAGTACAGTGTATTTGGAACCCTTCCCCCGCACTGCTTTACCCAGTTTCCATTGAACCTCTTTTGAAACACTCTACTGTACCAGTAAGTCAACAGTTCATACATTTTCTAACCTTTGCATACAAGCTTAAAATTTAACTGTAGCAGGTGTGTTTGTCTGCCTGAAAATGTAAACATATCCACAATAGCGTAACTTGTGTAAGATTTATCCACAGCCAATCACAGATCTACTGACTTTACTACTTATTTCTAGGTACCGCATTATTTACACCACCAAATCAAATACGCTTGTTTGTTAAACCAGGTCTACTCCTCCATTTAAAACGGCCTTTCATTCTACCAACTGTCAAACGTAGCTGCAGCCTTATCCTGTGTGCACTGCTCCTTCCTTCAAAATGGTTAGAATGTGGATTGTGGGTCACAGCTATGTCTACTGGGCCAGAGAGTCTGCTAGAAAGTGTGGCATTGACAGGAACTTGGGTTTGCCTAATGTGGACATTACATGGATTGGCCAGACAGGGTTAAAGTGGCACCAATTTCTGCCTTTGGTTAAAAGCATTGTGGATTTCCAACCCCCTGACCTCATGAATGTGCACTGTGATGGCAACGACCTAGGCACTCTTACTGGAGTAGTATTGGAAATCCTAATGAAGGAGACCTTTGCACAATTAATGACACTTTTCCCTCACATTGTCTTTGTGTACTCCACTATATGCCACAGGCAAAAATGGAAGTGGTCAAATCAATTCTGTCCACATATTGACAAAGCCATCAAACATGTTAATAACGCTGTTTCTGCATTCCTCAGAGACCATAACATGAGCTCTATCTACAACAACAACCTGCATTTCGACATGCATGGAATCTATGGAAGTGATGGAGTTCTCAATACAGACAAAGGCAAAAGGGTGTTTCTCAGCAACCTGAAACTCTGCATCCGGTCTTATGTGCAGCTGTCATATACTCACAATGAACCCAAAGGCTCTTCTTAGAGCCACCCTATTGCCCAACAGTAAATAATATTCATTTTAAATCCTTTTTTAAAAAACATTTTATGGAATCGCAACTCCCTCTCGGATATGCATAGCAAAAGCACAAATTCAATACACAACAACACATTTAAGATTTATAACTCTAATTTTGACTCTATATACATTACAATGACTTTGTGAGTAGTTTTGTTTTGTGAGTGCATAATTGTGTGTGTGTAAAAAGGTGAATAAGTCTCAGTCTGCCTGTGTGT
This sequence comes from Calotriton arnoldi, assembly GCA_963921515.1. NCBI lineage: Eukaryota > Metazoa > Chordata > Amphibia > Caudata > Salamandridae > Calotriton > Calotriton arnoldi. The sequence goes on from CAWUFW010018314.1 coordinate 57,222, forward strand.
ATATATGTCAGTTTCTGAGTGAGTGTATGAGTGGGGGCAAGAGTTTCTCACTGAGTCTATAAGTTGATGGATTAGTCTCTGAGAGGGGGAATTAGTGGGTGTGTGAGTGTCTGAGTGGGTCTGTGAGCGGGAGCTTGAGTCTCTGAGTGGGTCTGTGAGGAGGTGAGTGAGTGTTAGAGTGGATAAGTCAGTGGGTGCATGAGTCTCCAAGTGGGTCTGTGAATTTGTGTATGAGTTTCTGAGTGGGATTGTGAGTGAGTGTATTAGTGTCTCAGTGGGTATGCTAGTGGTTGCATGAGTCTCTGAGTGGGTCTGTGAGTGGGAGCATGAGTTTCTGAGTGAGTCTGTTAGTGGGTGCATGAGTGTCTGAGTGTGTATGTGAGTGGGTGCATGAGTCTCAGTGAGTGAGTCAGTGGAAGTGTGAGTGTCTGAGTGGGTCTGTGAGTGAGTGCATGAGTGTCTGCGTGGGCCTGTAAGTTGGTGAGTGAGTGTCTGAGTGGGTCTGTGAGTGGGTACATGAGTGTCTGAGTGGCTGCATGAGTTTCTGAGTGGGTTTGTGAGTGGATGTCTGAGTATCTCAGTGGGTATGTGAGTGGATGCATGAGTCTCTGAGTAGATCTGTCTGAGTGCATGAGCCTGATTGGGTCTGTGAATCAGTGGATGAGTTTCTGAATGGGTGAGTGAGTACAATCCATCAAGGTGGGACATAATTAATTGAGAGGATTAAAAAGTGTTCAGTTGCAAATAACTTGGTTCTGTTTAATGAATTCACATGACATTTAATTGGTTATTAGCAAGTTGAGACTAGTACAGGAATCTAAATTTTCAGGCAGATCTGACAAAGGAGCAAAGTTAAAACATGGGACGAAAATGTTTTACTTTCTAATATCTTTGGTGCTGTATTGCAGATGATATGACATTTTGCATAACATTTGCATGTTCTTTACCCTTATTATATCATATTAAATGCAACTCCATCAACAATGCGACACGGTTCCCGTTTGGGGGGGCACAAAAGTGTTTGTTTGCTAATATTTGGCAAACCTGACGCAGGCTGCCAACCCCGGATGCGCACGGCCTTCAAAAATGCATAGTATGGGTTGTTTTTATAGCCTGGCCTCTATCCTGGCCAGCAATTTTATTCATGGAGTGTATTTTAATAGGTTTTCAAATCAGAATTTGGGTCTACAAACTCGAAATGAACAACAGGAGCTAAAAGCCTCTTTGTCCAATGGGGGGGCTTTATTTCTAAATGTAGATCCATGGAAAGTCTTCAAACCTTGATTTGAGGAGTGTCTCCACACTACCGGTCAAGCTATATCTACCTTTTAACCATTCATGCCTACCAACACATTATTGTAATGCTTATTATTTGAAAAAAAACTGAACGGATTTACTCCAAACCATGCAACAGCACTTCTCTGAGTAAAGATTTACTTTCATTCCAAGACTGCTATATTTCCCTTCTGGGTTTCTTTCTGTAGCAGAGAGCAAACATTCCTATAGGAGCTAATAGGAAAAGTGTCGCTTTTTGATCACCCTTGTAAGTGTATCTCCCCTTGATGGGTATTCATGTAGCTCAAAATAGCACAAGTAAGCTAAATATGGTAATTGTCTGCCAAGCATTTCGCAGATCTGCTAAACTGCACCAAAATGATTTGCAAATAAATGACTTTATTTACTTCCTCCTTTAACTTTACCCTCCCTTCTCTGATCTGCATGAAACCTCTTCTTATTGTGGTACAGGCCTGTCAAACTGCAAGCATACTCATTACTGAGAACCACAGTTATTAGCACAATTGTTTTTGCCCTTCCTTTCCCCTTCACCCCCCTTTTTGGTGGCCTTCTCCATTTTTTGCTGAATTGTACTACTACACTTTAGACTATGCACACTAAGACACTGCTGTCCAGTGCCCAGTGGGTGTGCTCTGGCTCTTAAAACATTCAGAAACTGGCTAATTTCTGATTGCTGCATTTAATTCTTCTAGAAGGCCATATTGTATGGTGTAGAAACTGCACCCATAACATAGAAAGTTAAATGCCACCAGTAGACTGCAACTCTTATTGTGCCATCTGCTAGTGTGACAAAGTAAGCTAAGTTTGAGGCCTTCTGTTGTAGCCTCACTGCTGCAGTTTAAACCTTCAATGGGCCCTGTTAAAATAACTATTTTTACCAGGTAAATCCTCCTTTCTAAACTTTGGAAAGTCACCCTATGTAGTCCTTGTAGGACTCACAGTAGTGTGCATGGTGTTCAAAGGTAGGACATGTAGATTGACATACTAATATAGTAATAGTATAGCGCTACTAGATTCAGTCTTGGTGTTGGTTCCTCCAGTTTTTAAAGGAAAATTGCCAATGATGAGAAAGTAAGCCAGTTGGCGAGTAACAGCTAACAAGCTCATGGTGGTCGTTTACGTGAAGCCAGGTCTGGTGGCTCAGTGGACCAATGCATCCACTGCAAGGCCCTGTGATTGACTTCATGGTCACAGGTTTAAATCCCAGCAGGTCCACTCATCCTTTCTGAGGTCGATAAAATGAGTACCATTGAGTTGGGTAACGCTAAACATTTGTTATTCAGCACCAAGATGCCCTGTTGGTGGTGAACGTGAGCTTTACAAATACTTTTGTTAAGTTTGAGTGACTAAGCCTGTGCCTGTGTGTGGTACTTTTACCAGGGCCAGTGACAAAGGACTTCCACATCATTACATTTCATGAAGATTGAGTGAAAACATATATATGAAGCGCTTCACGTAAGCGACCACCATGAGCTTGTTAGCTGTTACTCGCCAACTGGCTTGCTTTATCATCATTGCCAATTTTCCTTTAAACCTGAGGAACCAACACCAAGACTGAATCTAGTATTGACTCAAGTCAAACACACACATCAGCCTCCCTAGATCCAGATAAAAGGAAGAAATGACTGTACTATCTTCTTCATAAAAAATGTATAGATTAAAAAAGAGTTAAGTGTGGCATCTAGCATGTCTTTAGCACCAGTGGCAACCACAGTTTTGCTTCCAGATACATTCTTCCTATGGCCTACAGAAAGGCATTCACCCGGGGAGCATGTGGTCAGGTGCATAACTGGGTGATTACTAATCCTCAAGCCCTGATGAATTTGCCAGTAAGTTGTTGTGTGGCAATGAAATATGTCAGCCGTTCCCATTAAAATGGTCAAAACATGTGATTTGGTTTTAATCATGAGTATGGACATGGAAAAAAGACATATGCTAGATGCCACATTTAGCTCATTTCTAATATATACATTTGTTCATGAGGAAGATAGCACAGCCATTTTTTCCTTCATGAGGACCTAGGGCAGCTGATGTGTGTGTCTGACTTGACAGAGGTACACACAAATAGCGCTAGTAGAGTCAGTCTTCAAGTTGGTTCCTCCTGTTTTATTGGAAATTTGCCAATGATGAGAAAGCAAGCCAGTTGATGATTGACAGCTAACAGGCTCATGGTGGTCACTTATGTGAGGCATATCCTAAAAAAAAAATGTCCACTCAATCTTTATGAAATGTTTTGATGTGGAAGTCCTTTGTCCCTGTGCCTAGTAAAAATACCACACACAGACACAGGGTTAGTCTCTGAAAGTGTATTGGAGCAGGACCCTCCCCTAACAAAATAACTTAGGCGTTAGGGGTTGCCTTTAGAAATATATATTCCTCCACGATCCCTTGCCCCTGGAATCAGAAAGGGAACGGACACCTCTTATTTCGTGCAGGTGATTTTCTTTATTTTTAATCGTGCTCTGCCGCCATGACGCGTTTCAGCCCCTAGAGGCCTTGATCACAGGACATGCTACCATTTCCCATGAGATTTAAAGTGCCCAGTGCTAACAGAAATGGAAAACAGACTGCCCGTATGTTTTCTTCACAGCAGTCACAGTAACTTACAACATAATGTGCAAATTGCTAGTTGCATGTGCAAATACCCCATGATGTGCAAAATTGAACATTACATGTGCAAAATTCGCAAATATTAACTGTATAAATACAGTACGGTAATATACTTAGTAAAAACATTTAAAAAGTCAAATATCGATGATTCAATATTGTTATTCACACACAGCATTTCGCCACCATCTGTCGCCAGTAGGTAGTTATAGTTAGGACCTAGTTTCCATAGGAAAAGCGTTTTTTCTTTTGCCAATATCTTTGGCGCCGTTTGATGAATCTTCGTGAAATTTTCAAAACTAATGGCCCGCTCAGGTCAGCTCCTGTCTTGATAGTTTTGGGGTGATTTGTCAAGAGGGGGCTGAGAAAAAAGGGGGATCCCAAAACGCGTTTTCCCCATGTTAATTTCCATAGGAAAAATTGGAACAGGCTACAGCCCAATCTGCTAAACGGAATTACACCAAATTTGGCAAAAAGGTAGCACTTGGTTCAGAAAGAGACCTTTTTTTTAAATGGTGTAAATCCATTCAGTAGTTCCTGAGAAATTAGAAAAAGAAAAATATCGATATCTGAGCACCGAGGAGGGTTCGCGAACCCTCCCGGGCACGAGCTTCACTCTGATTGGCTGCCAACACTCTAATCCAGAATGTGTTGGCAGCCATCTTGTGACTCGGAAACAAGAAAAGAGTAAAAAAAAAAAGGTGAAAAACAAGAAAAGGGGGCAGGGTAGAAACACCCTGACCCCCTAGGCCTGCTCAGGGCCAAAAAAAGCATTATTTTTTTTTTTAAATGGCCAAATTCGCGCTGGGGTTGCGAATCCGGCCGAGAAAATAAAAAAAAAACGTAGCGGGGACTCCCGCACTTCGTTTTTGAAAGCCCCCGGGTGGGCCAGGTCCCGGGGGCACTCACCAAATTAATTTGCGGGGCCCCCACAGCCCCGGGGACCGCCACCTCCCCGGGGCTTATGAAATTGAATGTGGGGGGGGCATGCGGCCCCACCGCAGCCCCGGGGACCGCCACCTCCCAGGGGCTATAAAGAATAATTAGTGTGGGGGGCTCAAGCCCCCCCCACACTGCCCCAGGGACCACCACCTCCCCGGGGCACTTAATATTCAAATTCAGGGGTCCGTTACGGACCCTCGGGCCACGGGGACCACCACCTCCCCAGGCTTTAAATATGATGGGAGGGGGGCTGCGCGGCCCCCCTCCTGGAGAACTCGATGGCCCTGGGGACCGCCACCCCCCAGGGCCGGCTCCTGCAGTGTCCCGGGGTGCCCACCCCCAGGACACTGCTGTTTGCTATGGCAGGGCGGGAGCACGGCTCCCACCCTGCCATAGCAAACTCTGCTTTGCTTCGTTGAAGCAAGAGCAGGGAAACCTGCTCTCGCTTCAAGGAAGCAAAACAGAGTTGCTTTTGAGAAAGGGGAGCTGCATGTTAGCAGCTCCCCTTGCTCAAAAGCAATGCCGGCTCCCACAGGAGGCGGGGAGCTGGCAGGACCGTGGGGGCATTGGGGCTCCCCCCACGGTCCCCAACGCAAAGGGCCGGCCCCGGGGGATTGGTCCCCGGGGCCAGAAGTGGCCCGGGAGGGGGGCCACGCGGCCCCCCTCCCTCAATAAAATATATATATTTTTTTAAAAAGAGGCACAGCCCCGGGGGATGGGGTCCCCGGGGCCAATAGAGGCCTCAGGAGGGGGGCCACGCAGCCCCCTCCTTGAAAAATATATTTTTTTAAATAATAAATATGTGGCCATGCCCCGGGGGATGGGGTCCCCAGGGCCGAAATTGGCATTGGGAGGGGGCTGCGCGGCCCCCTTCCCGGTATTTGTATTTTCTAGAAAAAAAATGGGTCAGGCCCTGGGGGATGAGGTCCCCAGGGCCCCAAACATTATAAAAGAAGGGGGGCCACACAGCCCCCCTTCTAAAAAATAAAAATAAAAAAAAAGCCGGCATCGCGCCGGAGGCCCCGCCCCCTCCCTGCAGCACTCTGCAAACGCGCCCCCCTGGCGCGTTGTAAGTTGGGGAATTAGTTCCCCTTGAATACTGAGGGTCCCTGGGGGCCAACTAGCCCACCAGGTACCTCCAGTATGCACCATAGAGCTGTGTTGCAGAGAGGTGGTCCGAGGCCACGCCCCTTTTTACATCTCTCTGCAGCACAGCTCTGTGGTGCTTACTGGAGGTACCTGGTGGGCTAGTTGGCCCCCAGGGACCCTCAGGACTCAAGGGGACTTAATCCCCCAATTTACAACGTGCCAGGGGCGCGTTTGCACAGTGGTGCAGGGAGGGGCCTGGCATAACAAGTGTGCAAACGCGCCCCTGGCACATTGTAAATAGGGAGATTAAGTCCCTTCAATCCTGAGAGTCCCTGAGGGCCAACTAGCCCACCAGGTACCTCCAGTAAGTGCCACAGAGCTGCGTTGCAGAGAGGTGGTCTGAGGCCACGCCCCTTTTTACACCTCTCTGCAACGAAGCGCTGTGGCGCTTACTGGAGGTCCCTGGTGGGCTAGTTGGCCCCAGGGACCCTCAGGATTCAAGGGCACTCAATCCCCCAACTTACAACGCGCCAGGGGGCGCGTTTGCACAGTGGCCCCCCCTCCCTCAATAAAATAATTTTTTTTTTTTTAAAAAGAGGCACAGCCCCGGGCCACGGGGACCACCACCTCCCCAGGCTTTAAATATGATGGGAGGGGGGCTGCGCGGCCCCCCTCCTGGAGCCCTCGATGGCCCTGGGGACCGCCACCCCCCAGGGCCGGCTCCTGCAGTGTCCCGGGGTGCCCACCCCCGGGACACTGCTGTTTGCTATGGCAGGGCGGGAGCACGGCTCCCGCCCTGCCTTACCAAACTCTGCTTTGCTTCGTTGAAGCGAGAGCAGGGAAACCTGTTCTTGCTTCAAGGAAGCAAAACAGAGTTGCTTTTGAGAAAGGGGAGCTGCATGTTAGCAGCTCCCCTTGCTCAAAAGCAATGCCGGCTCCCACAGGAGGTGGGGAGCTGGCAGGACCGTGGGGGCATTGGGGCTCCCCCCACGGTCACCAACGCAAAGGGCCGGCCCCGGGGGATTGGTCCCCGGGGCCAGAAGTGGCCCGGGAGGGGGGCCACGCGGCCCCCCTCCCTAAATAAAATAAAAAAAATTTTTAAAAAGAGGCACAGCCCCGGGGGATGGGGTCCCCGGGGCCAATAGAGGCCTCAGGAGGGGGGCCACGCAGCCCCCTCCTTGAAAAATATATTTTTTAAAATAATAAATATGTGGCCATGCCCCGGGGGATGGGGTCCCCAGGGCCGAAATTGGCATTGGGAGGGGGCTGCGCGGCCCCCTTCCCGTTTTTTTTTATTTTCTAGAAAAAAATGGGTCAGGCCCTGGGGGATGAGGTCCCCAGGGCCCCAAACATTATAAAAGAAGGGGGCCACACAGCCCCCCTTCTAAAAAATAAAAATAAAAAAAAAGCCGGCATCGCGCCGGAGGCCCCGCCCCCTCCCTGCAGCACTCTGCAAACGCGCCCCCTGGCGCGTTGTAAGTTGGGGAATTAGTTCCCCTTGAATACTGAGGGTCCCTGGGGGCCAACTAGCCCACCAGGTACCTCCAGTATGCACCATAGAGCTGTGTTGCAGAGAGGTGGTCCGAGGCCACGCCCCTTTTTACACCTCTCTGCAGCGCAGCTCTGTGGTGCTTACTGGAGGTACCTGGTGGGCTAGTTGGCCCCCAGGGACCCTCAGGACTCAAGGGGACTTAATCCCCCAATTTACAACATGCCAGGGGGGCGCGTTTGCACAGTGGTGCAGGGAGGGGCCTGGCATAACAAGTGTGCAAACGCGCCCCCTGGCACATTGTAAATAGGGAGATTAAGTCCCCTTCAATCCTGAGAGTCCCTGGGGGCCAACTAGCCCACCAGGTACCTCCAGTAAGTGCCACAGAGCTGCGTTGCAGAGAGGTGGTCTGAGGCCACGCCCCTTTTTACACCTCTCTGCAACGAAGCGCTGTGGCGCTTACTGGAGGTCCCTGGTGGGCTAGTTGGCCCCCAGGGACCCTCAGGATTCAAGGGCACTCAATCCCCCAACTTACAATGTGCCAGGGGGCGCGTTTGCACAGTGGTGCAGGGAGTGGGCGGGCCTGACATAACAAATGTGCAAATGTGCCCTCTGGCGCGTTGTAAATTGGGGGATTAAGTCCCCTTGAATCCTGAGGGTCCCTGGGGGCCAACTAGACCACCAGGTACCTCCAGTAAGCGCCACAGAGCTGCGTTGCAGAGAGGTGGTTCGAGGCCACGCCCCATTTTACACCTCTCTGCAACACAGCTCTGTGGCGCTTACTGGAGGTACCTGGTGGGCTAGTTGCCCCCCAGGGACCCTCAGGATTCAATGGGACTTAATCCCCCAACTTCAAACGCGCCAGGAGGCGCGTTTGCACAGTGCAGGAAGTGGTGCAGGAAGGGGGAGGGGCCTGATATAACAAGTGTGCAAACACTCCCCCTGGCGCGTTGTAAATTGGGGGATTAAGTCCCCTTCAATCCTGAGTGTCCCTGGGGGCCAACTAGCCCACCAGGTACCTCCAGTAAGCGCCACAGTGCTGCGTTGCAGAGAGGTGGTCCGAGGCCATGCCCCTTTTTACACCACTCTGCAAACACGGCTTCTGGTGCACTGCTGGTAGGGCGATAAGAACCTCTTGTGTCCTGAGGATTTCAGGACACAAGTGGACTTCATCCTCCGAGCAGCAGTGCGCCAGAGGCCATGTTTGCAGTGTGGTGTAAAAAGGGACGTGGCCTCGGAACACCTCTCTGAAACGCAGCTCTGTGGCGCTTACTGGAGGTACCTGGTAGGCTACATGGCCCCCAGGGACCCTCAAGATTCAAGGGGACTTAATCCCCCAACTTACAACGCGACAGGGGGCGCCTTTGCACAGTGGTGCAGGGAGGGGGCTGGGCCTGATACAACAAGTTAGCAATCCTGCTGTGTGGGACTTACTGGAGGTAATAAAAGGGGTAGTTGGCCCCCAAGGTTGACGTTGGGGGCTAACTATCCCTCCTGTTACCTTCGCTCAATCCCACACAGTGGGATTGCTAAAAGGTGTTTGGAGGCCACGCTCACTTTTCTCCACCACTCTGCAAACGCGACTGCTATGTTATAGTTAGAAATTATCATTTAAAAAACCTTTGAAATTCACTGAAAAAACCATAGGTTTCAGGGACGTTATAGTTAGAAATTAGCATTTAAAAAACCTTTGAAATTCACTGAAAAAACCATAGGTTTCAGGCACGTTATAGTTAGAAATTAGCATTTAAAAAACCTTAGAAATTCACTGAAAAAATTATGGGTTTCAGGGACGTTATAGTTAGTTGGACATTTCACTCGTACAAAACCTGAGAAATTCTGCCGTTATAGTTAGTTCAGCTAACTTTAACTCGCGTCCCCGCAATGCACTGCTGATGACGTCACATATTACATCATTCATGACATGGTCAGTGACATCACTGATGACATCACTGATGACATCTCAAATGACATAACTGATGACATCACTGATGACATCATCCACGTAAAAATCTGATGCACCTCCTCACACCCTAATATAACCTTTGATACACCCACTCTAAAATACAGACTGCCATTTTCGAAACCATAGACACACCAATACCAATTACTACATACGCACTCACTGATTCCTAGGTCTACACACACATCTACTCATTCACCCATACAGTCACTCATACATGCAGTCACTCATCAATACAACACTATCATATGCACTCATACACCTATACAGACACTCACACACCGCCACTCATCCAGAGTTACTCACACACCTAGTCAGTCATGCAAAGAATCAATCACACTTCCATTTACTCACCTATACAGTTATACACACACCACCTCACTTATTCATACAGATACTAACGCATACTTACTCTCTTATACAATCACTGATACAAGTACACACTCATCCATACAGCTACTCTCACAATCACTGACTCTCACGTATAGTCATTTATATACTCCAACTCGCACATACACTGCCTTTTAGATATGTAGTTACTTGGACATGTACCACTGAGACATCCATTCACTCACCAACACACCCATACACACACTCACCCACCCATACAGCTGTTTCCACATGCACTCTTGAACCCATACACCAAGTGAATCAACCACTCACACATCTATGCACAGAGTCACACACCTCCCACCCACCCACACATACACTCAGGCACCCATACAAATACTCAGGCAACCAATAAATAACCCATATAGACACTCATGCAGCTACTCACCAACCCATGCAGCAGCTTATACAACAACAGACATAACCGATACAGACATTCACACAGTTTAGTCACTAACCCATGCATTCAGTAAGACACATTTAATCACTCACTTATACAGTCAGTCACGCACCTACTAATTCTTCCATCCAGACACTTATACACCCACACATTCTTCAATACACCTTGGCATATATATAAAACATATTTAAACTTTATAGAAACACACAGTCACTGGATGATGTCATCAGTAATTTCATCAGTGATGTCACTGACCATGTCATGAATGATGTAATATGTGACGTCATCAGCAGTGCATTGCGGCAGCGCGAGTTATAGTTAGCTGAACTAACTATAACGGCGGAATTTCTCAGGTTTTGTACGAGTGAAATGTCCAACTAACTATAATGTCCCTGAAACCTATGGTTTTTTCAGTGAATGTATATATATATATATATATATATATACTTCCAACCCTCTTTCCAGAAGAAATGGAGCGCACTCACGAGTGACGTTCACAATGTCTTTTTAATGCACAATCCAATATCAACGGGCATCAACCGTGATCAAGGTCGAGGAGAGACCGAAACGCGTTGGTTGGTAGCGAGGATTTGCCCGTTGATATTGGATTGTGCATTAAAAAGACATTGTGAACGTCACTCGTGAGTGCACTCCATTTCTTCTGGAAAGAGGGTTGGAAGTATATGTAACGGCTTGGCTCCGCCGTGGAAGTTGCACCGCTAGAGATGCGCCAGGAATCCGGCGACTTTGAGCCGAACTTGGAAGATATATATATATATATATATATATATATATATATATATTATCTACTGGCGGTCGCCAGTAGATAGTTATAGTTACAACCTATTATCCATAGGAAATCCGCGACATTCTATTTGAAATAACTCTCTTGCCGGTTGACGTATCTTCGCAAAATTTTCAAACTTTGTGGCCCGCTCCGGTCCGCTCCTACCCTGAAAGTCTCGGGGGATTCGTCAAGCGGGGGCCGAGAAAAAGGGGGGTCCCAAAACGCGTTTTCCCCATGCAATTTTCCATAGGAAACTTTAGACACGGCTACAGCCCGAACTGCTGAACGGAATTACACCAAATTTGGCAAAGAGGTAGTTCTTGGTTCAGAAAGAACCCTTTTGTTAAATGGTGTAAATCCGTTCAGTAGTTGCTGAGAAAATCAAAAGTAAAAAGATAGTGATATCTATGGCCGAGTAGGGTCCGCGTACCCTCCCGATCACGAGCTGCATGTTAATTGGCTGTCAGCTGGCTGTCAACATTCCGATTCAGGAAATGTTGGCAGCCATTTTGTCCCTCGGTAGAACCGAGGGACAGAAACAAGTGCGCAAAGCGCACAAAGGGGGCAGGGTAGAAACACCCTGACCCCTAGGTTTGCTCAGGGGGTCCCACAAGGACCCCCTGGGCAAAAAAAAAAAAAATGTTTTTAAAATCGGTAGGATGCGCTCAGGGTGCGCGAATCCTGCCGAAAATCGAAGCGCGGTCTCCCGCGCTCGAGTGCATTTTGCCCCGGGTGGCCCAAGTCCCGGGGGCATGGTGGGGGTTAATTTTATGTGTGGGGGCCTCAAAGGGCCCCCAAGCCCCAGGGACCGCCACCCCCAGGGGCTTTATATAAAAATGGTGCGGGAGGGCTCTTCTGCCCTCCCGCAGCCCCGGGGACAGCCACCCCCCGGGGCTTCTTTTTATGTTAAATAAGGTGTGGGGGGCTCCAGCCCCCACATGCCCCGGGGACCACCACCTCCCGGGGCACTTACAAAATAAATGTGGTGGTCCATTACGGACTCCCATAGCCCCGGGGACCACCACCTCCCGGGGCTGTGCAATTTAAGGGAGGGGGCCGCGCGGCCCCCTCCTGGAGCCCTTGATGGCCCTGGGGACCGCCACCCCCAGGGCCCGCTCCTGCAGTGTCCCGGGTGCCTACCCCGGGACACTGTAGTTTGCTATGGCAGGACGGAGCCTCGCGGCTCCCGTCCTGCCATTGCAAACTTGCTTTGGGTATTGGAAGAGAGAGCAGGGAAACCTGCTCTCTCTTCCAATATCCAAAGCCGATTGCTTTCCACATGGGGAGCAGCATGTTAGCTGCTCCCCATGTGTAAAGCAATGCCGGCTCCCAAGGGACGCGGGAGCCGGCGGGACTGTGGGGGATTGGGGACCCCCACAGTCCCCAACGGAGAGGGCCAGCCCCGGGGATGGGGTCCCCGGGGCAAGTAGTGGCCCGGGAGGGGGCCACGCGGCCCCCTCCCCCAAAAATTAAAAAAAAAATGGAAAAAAAAATGGAAAGGCCGGCCCCGGGGGATAGGGTCCCCGGGGCCTTAAATGGCCTGAGGAGGGGGCCACGCAGCCCCCTCCAAAGAAAAAATAAAAAGGCCATGCCCCGGGGGATGGGGTCCCCGGGGCCAATACAGGCCCAGGGAAGGGGGCCACGCGGCCCCCTTCCCCGTTTTTTTTAATTTTAATTACAAAAGGGGTAAGACCCTGGGGGATGGGGTCCCCAGGGCCCAAAAACATGAAAAAGGAAGGGGGCTACACAGCCCCCTTCAGGGACAAAAAAAATGATCGGGCCCGCAGTCCCCGCCCCTTCCTTCACCACTCTGCAAACGCGCCCCTGGCGCGTTTGCAGAGGGGAACGACTCCCCTTGAATACTGGGGGTCCCTGGGGCCAACTAGCCCACCAGGAACCTCCATTATGCGCCAGGGGCTGCCTTGCAGAGAGGTGTACAGAGGCCACGCCCCTTTTACACCTCTCTGCAACACAGCTCTGTGGCGCTTTTTGGAGGTATATGGTGGGCTAGTTGGACTCCGGGGACCCTCAGGATTCAAGGGGACTTAATCCCCAACTTAAAACGCGCCACGGGCGTGTTTGCACAGTGGTGAAGGGAGGGCGGGGCTTCAGGTGTCATTGTGTGCAAACAGGACCCGTGGCGCGTTTTAAGATGGGGAATTAAACTCCTTCAATCCTGAGGGTCCCTGAGGGCCAACTAGCCCAACAGGTACATCCAGAAAGCGCCACAGAGCTGCGTTGCAGAGAGGTGTAAAAGGGTGTGGCCTCTCTACACGTCTCTGCAATGCAGCCCCTGGCGCATATTGGAGGTTCCTGGTGGGCTAGTTGGCCCCTAGGGACCCTCAGGATTCAAGGGGACTTAATCCCCCAACTTAAAACGCGCCACGGGGCGCGTTTGCACAGATGTCACCTGAAGCCCCGCCCCTCCCTTCACCATTGTGCAAATATTCTTCTAAAATCATCCGAAATACGAATTCCGATTTACTCACCTGTTATAAGGAGAGACCTCAGTGCTGCATCTTTCAGCCCAGTACTGGTCCTGAAAAGTAATTTTAACCGTACTTACCAGTAACTTGAATTTCCTTCCATAGGATATCATTGCCTGCTTTTTGCTGAAAAAGTTTCTGTGTTGATTTTTGAAACATACAAATATTCCTCTAAAATCAGCCGAAATACGAATTCCGATTTACTCACCTGTTATAAGGAGAGACCTCAGTGCTGTATCTTTCAGCCCAGTACTGGTCCTGAAAAGTAATTTTAACCGTACTTACCAGTAACTTGAATTTCCTTCCATAGGATATCATTGCCTGCTTTTTGCTGAAAAAGTTTCTAAGTGTTGATTTTTGAAACATACAAATATTCCTCTAAAATCAGCCGAAATCCCAATTCCGACTTACTCACCTGTTATCAGGAGAAAACACAGTGCTGCACCTTTTAGCCCAGCACTGACCCTGAAAAGTAATTCTAACCGTACTTACCAGTAACTTGAATTTCCTTCCATAGGCTAACATTGACTGGTTTCACTTGGAAATTCTTCTAAGTGTGGAGTTTTGGAACTTTAAAATATTCCTCTAAAATCAGCCGAAATCCGAATTCCGACTTACTCACCTGTTATCAGGAGAGAACCCAGTGCTGCATCTTTTAGCCCAGCACTGACCCTGAAAAGTAATTTTAACCGTACTTACCAGTAACTTATTTTTTCTTCCATAGGAATCCATTGTCTGGTTTTCAGCAAAAGTTTCAAAGTGTTGATTTTTACAAACTACAAATATTCCTTAAAAATCACCTGTATGACTTAAACGCATTCTTTCAACTGTTTACAGGAGATGCACCAGTGCTGGATCCAGGATCCAACACTGAGTAAGAAAAAGTAACGATAACAGTTTTTACCTGCTAAGTGAATTTCCTTCCATAGGATAACATTGGTGACTATATGAGAAAAAGTTTCTAAGTGTCAACTTTTAAAATACAATAATATTCCTTAAAAATCAGTACTGTAACCAAAACGCTTTTACTCAACTGTTTACAGGAGATGTCCCAGGAATGAATCTAGGATCCAGTCCTGTGGTTAGAAAAGTAATCCATAAAGTAACTAATTGCATTTAACTAGAAATTCACATTGAGCTGAATGTTGCATTGTGTTTGAAAATGTGTTGCCCATTGCAACAACTGTAACTACTGTACTTAAAAGTCTATTGCCTATGTGCAAAGTATTTAAACTAAAGTAATTCATTCTGAGAAAGTATTTTTTGTAATGTAATGTATAATGTAATTACAATGTAATTTAAAAAATAAAATATGTAAAAAAAAATTGTTTCTAAAAATGTAGTAAATCAGTATGAAAAAAATTAATATAACAATTAATACATTTAAAAATTGTCATTTACAAAACCTTTGAAATTCACTGAAAAAACCATAGGTTTCAGGCACGTTATAGTTAGAAATTAGCATTTAAAAAACCTTTGAAATTCACTGAAAAAACCGTAGGTTTCAGACATGTTATAGTTACAAATTAGTATTTAAAAACCTTTGAAATTCACTGAAAAAACCATAGGTTTCAGGGACGTTATAGTTAGAAATTAGCATTTAAAAACCTTAGAAAATCACTGAAAAACCATAGGTTTTAGGGACAGTTATAGTTAGTTGGACATTGCACTCGTACAAAACCCGTGAAATTCCCCGTTATAGTTAGTCAAGCTAACTATAACTCGCGCCCCCGCAATGCACTGCTGATGACGTCACATATTACATCACTCATGACATGGTCAGTGACATCACTGATGACATCACTGATGACATCATCCACGTGATAATTTCATGCATCTTCTCACACCCTAATATAACCTTTGATACACCCACTCTAAATTACAGACTGCCATTCGCAAAACCATAGACACTCCAACACCAATAACTACATACCCACTCACTGATTCTTAGGTCTACGCACACATCCACTCACTCACCCGTACAGTCACTCATACTTACGGTCACTCAGTACAGGACTATCATATGCACTCATACTCCTATATAGACACTCAAACACCGCCACTCATCCATAGAGGTACTCACACACCTAGTCAGTCATGCAAATAATTTAACACACTACCATTTACTCACCTATACAGTTATACACACACCAGCTCACTTACTCATACAAAAACTAGCACATTCTTACGCTCTTATACAATCACTGATACAAGCACACACTCATCCATACAGCCACTATCACAAACACTCACTCTCGCTTATAGCTATTTATATACTCCAACACACATATATACTGCCTTTCACATATGTAGTTACTCACACATGTACCACTGGGACATACATTCACTCACTAACACACTCTTACACACACTTACCCACCCATACAGTCTATCACAGATGCACTCTTGAAACCATCCACCCAGTGAATCACCCACTCACACATCTATGCACAGAGTCGCACACACCCCTCCCACACAAACACTTAGGCACCCATACAGATACTCACACAAGCATTCAATAACTCATATAGACACTCATGTAGCTATTCACAAACACATGCAGCCACTTACACAGCAACAGACAGACGGATACAGACATTCACCCAGTTTAGTCACTAACCCATGCATTCAGTAAGATACGTTAAATCACTCACTTATACAGTCAGTCACGCACCTACTAAATCATCCATACAGACACTTACACACCCACTCATTCTTCAATACGTCTTTTCCTATATATATTAAAAATATTTAAACTTTACAGAAACACACAGTCACTGGATGATGTCATCAGTGATGTCATTTGAGATGTCATCAGTGATGTCATCAGTGATGTCACTGACCATGTCATGAGTGATGTAATATGTGACGTCATCAGCAGTGCATTGCGGGGCGCGAGTTATAGTTAGCTTGACTAACTATAACGGGGAATTTCACGGGTTTTGTACGAGTGCAATGTCCAACTAACTATAACTGTCCCTAAAACCTATGGTTTTTTCAGTGAATTTCTAAGGTTTTTTAAATGCTAATTTGTAACTATAACGTCCCTGAAACCTATGGTTTTTTCAGTGAATATATATATATATATATATATATATATATATATACCTATATCTTTTGTGACATGTATCAAGGGCCGTGCCGCTTGTTTGTATGATCATAATGTCAAAACCTGACTGGTACGTCTGTTAAACCCTCATGCAACACTTTGGTGCACTGGAAAAGGAGCAAACAGGATGACAAGGCAATTCTTGTGAATCAACTGTCTGGTTGCTGAAGGACACTACTTTTGTCCTAATATACTTCTGTCTCTGAGTTTACATATAACATTTGTGGTGCCCTTGAAAGGGAGATAATAGGATGAAATGGCAATTTGTGTGTATCATTGCATTGTCTGGTGGCTTGAGGACCTTGCTTTTGTCCTACCAGACATCTGTCTCTGTGTTTATTGCAGGTTCAGTACCTTCTCCAGTCTAGATGTTATACTTTGATGTAGGAGGACATTAGGCTTCCCATGGTACACTCCCCACACACACCCACAAGCCTTATAGCCCAAGTTTAGTGTGACCAAAGACTTTCACCATCTTGAAAAAGCCCTGACACATTGAATTGTGGGACTGTTTGCTGTGAGGCACACAAGAACTACTGAAAAAGTGGGTACTGTTGGATTGGGATTTCAAAGACGAAGGGGCATATTATCAAGAACGGCGTTAACATTATCGCTGGTTTAGCGGCAGAAAACTGCCGCTAAAGCAGCGATAATGGGCTTGATAATATGCCCTGGGGAATTCCAATAGAAGCCCATGTTCACACCAGAACATGGACTTCTATTGGAATTCTCAAGGGCATATTATCAAGCCCATTATCGCCGCTTTGACGGCAGTTTTCTGCCACTAAACCGGCGATAATTTTTAACGCCGTTCTTGATAATATACCCCCAAGTCAGAAGGTAAAATCTTTCACCAAGATGAAACTGGTTGGTGTATCTGATATGCACTCTATCACAGCCAGCCTCAAACCACTGGTGCTTTGTGCATTTTGGCACTAGTTTAGTTAAATCTTTAAAAAACACATACCTCCAAATCTCCTTATTGGATTTTTGTCATTATGGTGTCCTTTTGTTTATTAAACATTACTCCATTCTTCTAATTTGGTTTATAATTTAGTTTTGCTTTGCATTTTGACTTTTTTACTGTTTTGGTACAGCATAAATACTTTACATATTGACCTAAATTAAGCCTGGCTGTTTTGTGCCATAGCTGCCAGGGGATTGAGCTCTGATTAATTTAATTATTTTGACGGTTCAAAATGACAAGCGTTGCAATTAGTCCTTGAGATGGTTAGTCGCACACCTGAACTAATGATACCATTTCTTCCAGCTCCCTGCTGTTATTTTGCAAAATGTATTCAGCATTCCAAGTTTGTGGGTGCTTTGTTTGGACCCATACTGGGCGCCAGTTTGTGTTCTAGAAAAATCTGGGCTTCTCTTGCTTAGTCCATGTTTGCTTGGATGTCACAATATAAAGTTGAACTATGGATCAGGATTGGTGAAAAAAGCTTTGTATTTTTATAATCTCCGTTTAAATAGCAGTTGCAAATCCTACACTAGTGGAATGTGATGTAAAATGGTAAAAGACTAAGGGGCATATGTACAAGGGAAGTGGCGGAGTGAGGCATTAGCATTCCTGGCTTAACGCCTCACTCCGTCACTTCAGAAACGCAGGGCTGCACCATATTTACAAGAATGTGGTGCAGCCCTGCGTTTCCCCCTGCGCTGGCGGTACACTTTACAGCCTAGCGCCAATGAAGGCACCCTTGCACCATAGTGCAACAGTGTCTGCATGCAGGGGAAGATTGTTTATGTGCAGGAAGGTGTCCCTTCCTGCACATAAACAATCTTTCAATGCCGCTTTGTAACTTAAGTGTTACAGCAAACAAATGATGGACGGAATGCTGACAATGCAAACATTCTCCCCTATTCAAAAGATCTGGGTTAAATCCATCATTCTTTTGCCCACTACGCCACCCCAGTTTGGACCCAGCCATATGCAAATCAGTCTTGACCCTGTGCCCCATGGGATCAGTCCAGACCGAACTGCCAGGCCAGGTCCTCCCTGGACTGGAAACAAGCATCCTGGGACCGGTTTTAGGGTATGTCACCCTTCTTCAGCCAGACTAGCTTGAATCCAGTGGCGCAGTGAGCAAGGGACCCACGTCTGGGCATACCCATCCCACTTAGGGCGAAACGTGTTACAGCAAACAAATGATGGACGGAATGCTGACAATGCAAACATTCTCCCCCAGTCAAAAGATCTGGGTTAAATCCATCATTCTTTTGCCCACTACGCCACCCCAGTTTGGACCCAGCCATATGCAAATCAGTCTTGACCCTGTGCCCCATGGGAACAGTCCAGACCGAACTGCCAGGCCAGGTCCTCCCTGGACCGGAAACAAGCATCCTGGGACCGGTTTCAGGGTATGTCACCCTTCTTCAGCCAGGCTAGCTTGAATACAGTGGCGCAGTGAGCAAGCGACCCACGTCTGGGCATACCCATCCCACTTAGGGCGAAAAGTGTTACAGCAAACAAATGATGGACGGAATGCTGACAATGCAAACATTCTCCCCCAGTCAAAAGATCTGGGTTAAATCCATCATTCTTTTGCCCACTACGCCACCCCAGTTTGGACCCAGCCATATGCAAATCAGTCTTGACCCTGTGCCCCATGGGAACAGTCCAGACCGAACTGCCAGGCCAGCTCCTCCCTGTACCGGAAACAAGCATCCTGGGACCGGTTTCAGGGTATGTTACCCTTCTTCAGCCAGGCTAGCTTGAATCCAGTGGCGCAGTGAGCAAGGGACCCACGTCTGGGCAAACCCATCCCACTTAGGGCGAAAAGTGTTACAGCAAACAAATGGTGGACGGAATGCTGACAATGCAAACATTCTCCCCCAGTCAAAAGATCTGGGTTAAATCCATCGTTCTTTTGCCCTCTACGCCACCCCAGTTTGGACCCAGCCATATGCAAATCAGTCTTGACCCTGTGCCCCATGGGAACAGTCCAGACCGAACTGCCAGGCCAGGTCCTCCCTGGACCGGAAACAAGCATCCTGGGACCGGTTTCAGGGTATGTCACCCTTCTTCAGCCAGGCTAGCTTGAATCCAGTGGCGCAGTGAGCAAGGGACCCACGTCTGGGCATACCCATCCCACTTAGGGCGAAAAGTGTTACAGCAAACAAATGATGGACGGAATGCTGACAATGCAAACATTCTCCCCCAGTCAAAAGATCTGGGTTAAATCAATCGTTCTTTTGCCCACTACGCCACCCCAGTTTGGACCCAGCCATATGCAAATCAGTCTTGACCCTGTGCCCCATGGGAACAGTCCAGACCGAACTGCCAGGCCAGGTCATCCCTGGACCGGAAACAAGCATCCTGGGACCGGTTTCAGGGTATGTCACCCTTCTTCAGCCAGGCTAGCTTGATTCCAGTGGCGCAGTGAGCAAGGGACCCACGTCTGGGCATACCCATCCCACTTAGGGCAAAAAGTGTTACAGCAAACAAATGATGGACGGAATGCTGACAATGCAAACATTCTCCCCCAGTCAAAAGATCTGGGTTAAATCCATCGTTCTTTTGCCCACTATGCCACCCCAGTTTGGAACCAGCCATATGCAAATCAGTCTTGACCCTGTGCCCCATGGGAACAGTCCAGACCGAACTGCCAGGCCAGGTCCTCCCTGGACCGGAAACAAGCATCCTGGGACCGGTTTCAGGGTATGTCACCCTTCTTCAGCCAGGCTAGCTTGAATCCCATGGCGCAGTGAGCAAGGGACCCACGTCTGGGCATACCCATCCCACTTAGGGCGAAAAGTGTTACAGCAAACAAATGATGGACGGAATGCTGACAATGCAAACATTCTCCCCCAGTCAAAAGATCTGGGTTAAATCCATCGTTCTTTTGCCCACTACGCCACCCCAGTTTGGACCCAGCCATATGCAAATCAGTCTTGACCCTGTGCCCCATGGGAACAGCCCAGACCGAACTGCCAGGCCAGGTCCTCCCTGGACCGGAAACAAGCATCCTGGGACCGGTTTCAGGGTATGTCATCCTTCTTCAGCCAGGCTAGCTTGAATCCAGTGGCGCAGTGAGCAAGGGACCCACGCCTGGGCATACCCATCCCACTTAGGGCGAAAAGTGTTACAGCAAACAAATGATGGACGGAATGCTGACAATGCAAACATTCTCCCCCAGTCAAAAGATCTGGGTTAAATCCATCGTTGTTTCCAGTCCAGGGAGGACCTGGCTTGGCAGTTCGGGCTGGACTGTTCTCATGAGGCACAGGGTCAAGACTGATTTGCATATGGCCGGGTTCAAACTGGAATGGCATGGTGAGCAAAAAAACGATGGATTTAGGCCCAGATCTCTGACTGGGGTGAATGTATGACATTGTTCTGCATTCTGTCCATCAACTGTTGTTTTTGCTTTGTAACTTAAGGCAGCATACACAGAACTTGCAAAATGGCATTTAAAAAAAATTATTGTTTATATGCAGGAAGGGGGACCTTCCTGTACATAAACAATCATTGGACTTTTACTGTTTTCATGTGTGCTGCAAAACGCAGCACACATGAAAACTGCAAAAACGAGGAGAAATAAAACATTTCTCCTCGTTGCACCAGGGTAAGACCAGGTTTTCCCTGGTCTTAATTCTGGCGCTGCCTCCTATTTATGCCTCCCTTGTAAATAGGAGGCAGCGTCAAAATCAATGGATGTTATGATGGATCACCCACAGCAGCACCCATTGCCCTCCTCTTTCATGCTAAGCATAGCATGAAAGGGTGCCTTAGTTACAAGGTAGCATTAAGCCAGGTTAAGTGGCTTAACGCTGCCTTGTAAATAAAGAGAAAGTCCCTATCGCCAGAGGAACGTCCTAAAAAGTGACGTTCCCGTGGCGATAGGGGCTTGTAAAATATACCTCTTTGTGTCTTTTGTAGCTCAGTGTGGATGGAATATTGCTATGACTGTGCTTAAATATTCTGCTAGAAAAACACACATTCGATAAAACATATTCGAAGTGACTGAGGTGGTGCAGATGCACTCTCTGCAAGGAGAAGCTCTCCACGTAAAGGTTGCGATTTACAAAGAGATCCAGTCTGAAATTTTTACATACGTTTTGCAGTCCTCTAAGCTCACGAGTGTTTGGTTTGGTTCTGCACCGCCATATGTCTTGATAAAGCTAAGGGGCATATTAGCAAGAACCTCGTTAAAATTATCGCCGTTTTAGCGGCAGGAAACTGCGGCTAAAACGGCGATAATGGGCTTGGTAATATGCGTTATAGAATTCCAATAGAAGCCCAGGTTAGATGTCCTGCACATCTAACCTGGGCTTCTATTGAATTCTATAACGCATATTACCAAGCTCATTATCGCCGTTTTAGCGGCAGTTTCCTGCCGCTAAAACGACGATAATTTTAACGAGGGTCTTGCTAATATGCCCCTATGTTTCTTTGATGAGTTCTAAAACGAGCTAAACAGTTCTAGCAGGAGCGTCTTTTGCTCGCCCCAGTTTGACTTGGAAAGTATTTTATTAATCCGAAGCTGTAATACTGTTTCCTGGAATAGTAACATGCCTTTCTCACTTTCAGCTTGACACGGATAGCACTTCCTAAGCCTATGCTTATAGACTTTAATGAAAATTAGCAAAAGGCTTTGGGCCTCATTTATGAAAACTGTTGCATCGTTGCGTGAAAACAGCGATGCAACAATTTTCACTGTGCCCTCCTTGCGACATGATGGATGCATCATATTTACTTTATGACGCATCATGTCGCAAGGAATGACAGATACGTCAGTGACGCGTTGCTGGGGTGTGTCTGTAAACAGACGCATCTACAGCAATGTGTCCTTTCATATGGGGCAAGCCCCATGTGAAGGGGCCTGCGTCAGTCTTACGCCTGCTGTGAGGCAGGCATAAGATATTGACGCAGTAGGGTCCTAGAAGTGGCGCAGTGAAATCTAATAGATTTCACTGCGCCACTACTACAAGCCTTTTTACGTGGGAACGCCCACCCTGCATACATTATACCTGACGCAGGTGTAATGTAGTGCAGGGCTTTACAAAGTGACACATCTGCTTAGATGCGTCACTTTGTAAATAGGGCGCAAAACGACGTATTTTTTACTCCGCCGGTGCGTCACAAAAAGTGACTTACCGGCAGCGCTAAAGTGTCGCATGGGCTTATAAATAAGCCCCTTTGTCTCTTTGTTAGCTGGAATTGATGGCATTCGGTTAAACCTGTGTTTTTCTGCAAGAGAAACAGATTGGCAGGTGGCAGAGTCAATGGAAGATGCTTTCCATATGCAGGAGCTGCTTTTCATCCAAACTGTACACCACCTTGAGGTCTGTTTTTCTATATAATTCTCCTAGAAAGCATGGATATTTCGGATTCATCAGATGTAGCAAAATGGCGCACACCCAGTATACACAAGCACTCTTGTCACATATTACCATCTCCAGTAATTAGCTTTCATAACACAGTGGGGGAAGTTGTTTAGTCCAAGTACTACCTTACTTACCATTAAGGACATGAAATGGCGCCAATCAAAATTGCTTCGTAATCCTGAAAGCCCTGCCCACTTTAAGTGACACGGCCCCCATTGCTCTCTTTATGTCCCATGGCAAAAGAGGCAAACAAAATTTTGAAGCCCCATTAGAGGCAGTTTCTTGAGACTGTTTGTTGGACACTAGCAATTGTGGGCTGATGTTTAGGGAGCCATAATTTCCAAATTGTTTTTGTGGTGTATTGGTGTTTTGTTTTTGCTATTTTAAGCAATATAATATTGGGGAATGAACTTTTGAAGGAAGTTGTTTGCATTTCAAAGTCGTTTTAAGAATTCGTTTCGTTTTTCTCTCTCCATGGCAGATTCATTAAATATTCACTACACATTATATTCCAGAGGCAGTCACTGTCTTTTTTCAAAGCAGGTTGGACATTGATTCTTCAGGTCTTTTTATTAAAATGTATTTATTTCCTCTGACAAAGCAACTGAATTACTGATGCGTCTTACTGGGGCTCTGATTGCGAAGTGTGATATTAATTGTGTTTGCACATTTTTGCCTCAGTGTTATGCTTCTGTTTTTAGTAGCTTCTAAATAGAATGCATTCCAACGCTTTCCTATTTAGGAGGACTGGGAATTTAATATGTAAAAAAATTGCAGCATTAATGATTTTTATTGCAGTTATTTTCTGATTCAAAGTTTGGTGTCTTCTTTTCAGCTAGTATAATTCCATTTCCATCCAACGCATGCAGATAACCTAATTATGTGGTTGTTGTTACACATATTGTGCGGTTTTTCAGCTTTCTTTTTGTTCCAGTAGCTAGTCAGTGCCCACCAAGTCAAATGCTTGAACGGATGCTGTCAGGCTTCATCTAGTCCATCAATTTCCTTCCTTTGAGTTGAGTAATAATAACTATTATTCAAACACTCGAAAGAATACTTTGTGATGTGTGATATATACATTGTAATTTTCATTCTGAGCTTTGGTTGTTTCATTTGTAATTTAATAAATTATTTAAACATAACTGTGCAAAGTACAATCTGCAATAAATAGTGGCACTTATCCTCAGTAAGTGATATCTGTGCACAAGACACGTGCAACAGAAACTGACAAGACATACCATCATCAATAGGAGAAAGAAAAAATGGAAAAGGGAAGGAATCCTTTAGAAGCCAATTATCAAAGCAAAAGATGTGTGACTCATACGAAAAAACAACAATGTGCGTATTCAACATTGTACATCCAAAAAGAATGACCAAATGTTTGAAAACCTGTGAATTGATCTTTTAGCTTAAAATCCTGTTCTTTCAATTTTTGCCTCATTGCTCATTTCTTCTAGCCAACTGTCTACACTTAATTGGCTGATATATTGCCAATGTTTAAGGATGTATTTCCTGGCAATAACAGTAGTTCTCGTCACGAAAGATATGAAGGACGGTTGATAACGCCCCAGCTATTCCTAGAACAAAGAAAAGCAAAACAGTTTTTCTTTGATTCCAATTCCAATATACAAAACAAAACTTTCCAAAAGTGTATAATTTGGTGGCAGCTCCACATTAACTCATCAAATCTTTCATTTTTTAAACAAGTTCATGGGAAAACTTGCCACACATCGAACATAGAGATCCAGGGTGGTTCCCTCATAGTTTAATTTATTAGCAATCAGTAAACATTACTGCATATGGCTCTGGCAGTGATATATATATATCGATGACATCCTGGTCATTTGGCAAGGAGATGATCAGACGATTTAGCCTTTTAATGTGTGGCTGAATGAAAGGAACCCTTTTGTGAGCTTCATGATGACAACTAATAGAACCTGTGATTGCTTTCTAAATGTCAACATAACAGCAAAATATGGAAATCTTATCAGCTCTTTGTACACCAAACCAACAGATCGTAACAGTTTGTTGCACTAGTGCTCACCCCCCCCCTGCTCTCAGAGAGAACTTACCAGTGAGTCAGTTTCTACGGATCACACAAAACTGTTCTGATATCCAAGACTTAAGGAATGAAGCCAAGAAACTAACTAAGAAGATGAAGGAAAAGAAATATCCAGAAAGGATTATTGCCAAGGCTCAAAAGAGGGCTCAAACTGTCCCTAGAGATGCCCTTCTTGAGATCAACATCAAGCAGGAAAAAAAATTCCCTTATTTTCACGAGTACCAGTAATTCTTCGACAACATCATCAAAAGAATTATGAATAAACATTTGCGCATCCTCACTTCTAACCAATCGACCTTTAACAAACCACACTTTTCATTCAAGAGGAATAGAAGTATAAGAGACCGATTGGTGCACAGCAACATGTAGCAGAAAAATTCTAAATGACAAACTATGTTGTGGGATCTACTTCCAATCACAGGACACTTTCCCTGGCGGGAGTTGCTCAGTATGCCCTCTAACTACACAATCCAAAACAATAGAACTTGGCCTCCTTACTCCTTGGGAGCTGAGGACACATACTAAGTGCAACAGCAGCAATGTGATATATGTCATTACCTGTCCATGTGGCCTTCCCTACATAGGAATGACAACAAGGAAAATCATAATCTGCATAAGTGAGCATAGAAGTACAATCAGATGCAGATAGGCATCGATTAGACTGACTACACACTTTATTGAGAAAAACCATAGCGAGAAAGATATAAGATGGTCAATTATTTAGAAACTCAGGCTGAGATCAGCAACAGACTCCTAGAAAGGGGGATTTAACTGAGAAATACCATGGAATCAACTAAACGTCCGTTAGTCCTACTCTGTTATACCTATGACACTTTAGGCTTACATTCAGTATCTCCCAGAGAAATGGATTGCCACACAGTCTTTGTTACTGCAGAAGAAATATGCACTTTTGCTTTTCACATAATTAACAAGATCCCCCTGGTAAACCATCCAAAGCTATTTGAACAGTACAGAGCAGTAGCCTAGTGAGCCCCGACGAGTGGTGGGCAGGTTCACTGGTATTTTGAAGGAATAGATGACATACGTGCAATGAGTGTCCAGATATATCCCACAAAGTGGAGGTGTTTCACTAGCCTCAGCCACTATGAAGTAGGGCTAGACCATGCTGGGGCACATTGTTAACACACAGGTAAAGGGAGACTACACTTTGGGCACCCCGTACCTCTTGAAGCCACTAATTTGATGGGGTACTTCCCCTCCAATCCCTACAAAGCCCGCTGGCAACTCACGGGTATAGGGAAACTACATGATCCATGATTCCAGGGCCGAATGCACACTAACGAAGCGCTGGCCCCTTATGATGCTACACACACTTGCCGTACCAGGAGTTTGCAGCATTCTCTCTGTCACAAGCACAACTAGGGGTGTATTCATCCAGCTCTTGAAGAAACACAGCTACGGCACGGTCACTAATTAATGGGGCATGCACCGCCCCCTAATTGGCCACTAACCCGTGAGGCCAGTCAAAACCGTTCGGGTCCTCGGAGTGATACAAACTCACTCTCATGGGCACAAGTCTACTACAAGCTGAGGAGAGCTGAGACAAGTAGGTGATGAAGTGGGTAGGGACCCTTCACGTTGTAAGTACCTCTGCATGCTGGGCATTGAAGTATGCCCTTAGCAACAGTAACAATCCCGGTAACATTAACAGAGTAGGGATTTTCTTGTTACCTTTGTTGCCTTGCCAATATGTTTACTTTCCCTTCTTTTAGGGTTTGACTACAGGGCCACTCACTCTTTCCCCTGTGGGGTTGAGTTTCTCCCACATATTGGGTGTGTAAAGATGTAGTAACCTTTTAATTCTTGGATGGTCATTTTTTATTAGGTGTATACGTGTACCTCAATAATACCGGGAGCAGGGGTCTATGATTGATGGTCTTTGTGTATTGTGAGCACCTCATTCTAGGTCGCAAAAATCTTCCA
The DNA here is from genome assembly GCA_963921515.1 of Calotriton arnoldi. NCBI lineage: Eukaryota > Metazoa > Chordata > Amphibia > Caudata > Salamandridae > Calotriton > Calotriton arnoldi. Next base: position 84,122 of record CAWUFW010018314.1, read on the forward strand.
ACATGTGAATGGTTTTCACTTTTGACACAAGTATGAGGTGAAACGTTGGTGCATTACAAAGGCATGATTTGCATGAGCTTACGTGACAAACCCTCTTTGGGATGCATGATTATGAGTAGAGCTGACATCAATGAGTGGCAGAAAATTCTCACAATATGTAGCACAGTGGTTCCCAAACCTTTGCTCTTGAGGACCCCCAATGAGCCACTACTGGAAGCTGGAGACTCCCAAGCAGTTTATACTATTTAAATTTCAAACATTAAAACATTTATTTGCAACAAATACACTAACAAGTGCACACCAAGCAAATACACGAAATACAAAAGATTTTATTAATTTACATTGAAAATATTTGCAAAAATCAAAAACTTTTAATGGAAAGATTGCTGCTGTATCTCGGCTTCTGATCCTTTCAATGTTTGGTTTTATTTCGAGGTACGAGGCTCCTGCTCCTGACAGGGCCCGACTGGAAACCCAAAGCAGCCCTGGCAAATGTTGTCAGACCAGACCCCGTATGGTGCACACCAAGTGCAGTGAGTGAGCCTGACCACTACAAATGGGGCATTGGGGGGCTCTCCCCCCAGAAAATGTGGGCAAAAATTATGCATTCTACAACATAGCTTTTAAAGCATAGTAAATGATGATCTTACTGTGCACCAGGATACGACAATCTTTGTTGGGGCTCCTCAATGATTCCTCACTATCACCCTCCAACAGTGCCTCTTATCTTTCCATAGCCCCTCTGTCACATGTATTTCATTTGTTTTATAGCACCTCTCATACCAGTGTAGGATGTCAGAGCACTTCACATCACACACATACAGAGACAAAGAATCATACGTGTGTAAATCAGTGTATGGAAAATGTTGCATTAGGCAAAGGGGACTACAAGGTGTATTAGTCACTTGTTATCCATACTGGTAGGCATTTTTTAAGAGTGCTTGGTCTGGAGAAGTACAAACTCAGGATTCATAACTTAACACAGTGCTTAGCGTTGACTTAAATAATTAAGAATTTATTTCTACCCAAACAAACCTTTTTTTAGCAGCATCAGGATAATGAAAGACTGGGAAGAAACACAACTTACCAACGTGTACCATGCAGTTTGCATGCAGCTCTTTGATGTCAATTCATAGCTCACTGTGCTAGATTACGATTGTGATTTATGAACTGCACAGTAACAAAAGAATCTCTGTGACAAAAGCAGTAACCCACTGAGCTCTGCACATAAAATACTGTTTTTTGAAATGCATGCTACATGTTCTTTGCAGAGCAAACACAAGGAGATGATGGACGGAGCGCTGAAACTTTTCAGACACTCACCCCGTCACAGATCTGGGTTGAATCCATCATCGTTCTTTAGCTCACTTCACCACCTCAGTTCAGACCCAGCTATATGCAAATCAGTCTTGACCCTGTGCCTCATGGGAACAGTCCAGCCCGAACTGCCAAGCCAGGTCTTCCCTGAACCGGAAACAAGCATCCTGGGACCGGTTTCGGGCTAACAGCCCTCATCAGCCAGGCTAGCTTGAATCCAGTGGCAAAGTGAGCAAGGGACCCACGTCTGGGCATACCTGTCCCACTCGGGGTGACAAAAGCATGCATATTAGCCCCCTGCACTACCTTAGATGAGTCAAAGCTGCTATTGGACAAAACTCCCATCTCTCTCCAGCAGGTACATTAATCACCTGAGTTATCTTGACGCTTTTATTGTTGCCCAAAAACTGCTGTTTATACAAGAAACTTTGCAGTATTTTTAAAACTGCTGCCTGCGGACCCCAAGGGAATGTGTTACGGACCCCTGGGGGTCCGCGGACCACAGTTTGGGAACCGCTGATGTAGCATATGATAAGGCACACACAATGGCATTTCCCTCATGCCAAGTAATTTGTTTTTACACGTACAACCCAGAGTGGCAAGTATTAAACTGCCTGTGCATGCTTTGAGTGCATTTGCATGCCGCACAAAATTACATAAAATGCATCACTGGGGGAGTGCTAAATATACAAACTACCCTGATGAAATTCCAGGACCTCTTCAGGCCATCAGAGTAGGGCTGAAATGTGTTGGTGAATTTAGGGTTATAGGAACATTTAATCCTAAAACCCAGTGGCATAGCTAGACTAGTTGCCGCAGCCGTATGTAAGAGCGGGGTGGTGCTGGCGATACCTGCTGCTGCTGTGTGTAAGAGCATGGGGGTGCTGGCGATGTCACAGGTAAGAGTGGGGAGAGGGAGGCTGCCGCCCCCAAAACTCATGCCGCCCAGGGTGGACAGCCCTCCTTTGCTATGCCACTGCTAAAACACCAATCGTATTATATACGTTTAATCCTTCCCATCCACTAAACTAATAAAGGGATACCTTGGGAGTGGATGAGGAATTCTTATCTTTAAAGTTATGCCCCCTATTTAACAGTCTTCATAAGAGCTCCCTGGAACATGGTTGAGCCCACCTTTACCTTTAGGAGTCAGGGTGAACCCGATGATGAAGCATGCTACTATTAGAGTGGGTGAGGGTTATATACAAAAAGGGATTTTTTTCCTTCCCCACTTAATTAGTAGTGGTGCATAGGTGTGGCATCTAACTTCCTGTTCCCCTTCTGGCGGTGCCTTAACCCTAGAGGGATACCCTTATGTTAGTAGGATGAATCACTGTAAGCACACTAACAGGAGTGGGGCCCTGTCCCCTTTCCAGTGACTTCAATCTTCAATCAAGAAAAGGTGCAAAAGCCACCAACCACATGGCAAGTCGATGTGGGTCTACACAGAGGAAGTGGAAATAAAAGGATGAGGTTTGGTGTAGCAAATTCGCTTTGTTGCACCAGTGTTTGGTTCATCTTTTTTCTGGAACCTATTTTGATGGTAGTTCGACTCTGTCCCCAGTGACACTACTTTGCAGGGCCACAATTTGTCTACACGCTGGCCATAAAAAAATGTTTGTATAATTGTTTCACCCAATTGGTCTGTTTAACATTCCTGTAAGGCTGAACTAAATTGCACTGAAAATGCACTAATGGCATGGGAGATAAATGTCATCATTAGGTGAATTTATACCACTCACATACATGACAAAATATATATGATTGCCAGGAGCACCACGCTGTATTTAGCCTGCAGTTTAAAGACACTGCAGTAACACCCTCCTACTTGTCCAAGATCGACAAAACGTTTTTCAAGTACTGGTTCTATTCAGACTGGATCACAGACATTGCAAGAATTCTTCCCATCACCTTTTGTGTGTTTCATGTACTACCCTATGTGGCTTGGGTATTCCCAGACATAAGTCCTGTGCTCACTGTGTCACTGAAACTAAGCTGTACCCGGTGGATCAGCCCATACCTAGGACGAAACTGGTCTGGGTTGCTTGTGCTCCCATTCAGGGAAGACCTGGCCTGGCAGTTCCCATGAGGAGCAGGGTCAAGACTGATTTGCATATAACTGTGTGCAAACTGAGGTGGCCTGGTGAGCAAAAGAGTGTTGGGTTGGGATGCTACCAGGAGCGATTGCCAGTGGTTAGACAAATTTCAAGCATTCCTCCCATCACTTTTTGTGTGTTTCATGGATCATGGAAAAGCTATCCTATCTAGTACAGTTACAACTCACCTAGAGCTGATGAAAGCCCAGTGCATGCCACTGTTCATCTGGCCTCTGGAGCTGATCGATTCGATCATATCACCCCATCTTGCCTTCCCTAAGTTGGGGACCTATTTAAGGGATATCCATTTTTAAAGTTGCCTGCCTGCTTCACAAAATCATCCACATCAAGCAGACACAGCACCTTGCCAAGGAACTAAAACCATATGTTGGCTTGCAGCAACTTCGAGCCAAGACTCCCCATTAGTCAAATCCCAGCCTTTAACAAAAACATACTTTAGAGCTGTCTTACTAAGGATGTGCTCCTAGGATGTGGAACCAAATTCCTCCAGAAATTTAGACTCTAGCCTCTTTTTTAGCCTTCAAAGGACAACTCAAAGTCTTTCTTCTCAACAACTTCACCTCCAAGTCCATCCCAGTTTAGATCTGCTGGTGGCTCTGAAGCAAGGTGGACATTTGTGACAGTGACTGTACATTTTAGCCTATTGATGTCTCTGTCTGAAATCTGTGAACATTCTTTTGTATTCTGCATAAGTTATGCACTGTTATATAAAATGGCATGATTCTCAGGAGCCTGGTACATGCTATATGAAAACCTATAAATAAATAAATAACACATTGTAAAGAAAAGTGCCTTTTACATGCAGGAAACCCTATTTTTTATATTAATAAGTAGCCCATAAAGCATGCCTTGTAAAGCCACAAGGCATGGTGCCTAATATATAAAACGTGGCAAAAACTATATTTACAAAGTGTGCCCTCACAGTGACTGAAGGTCTAAAGTCTATTTCTATTTCCACTGTATAGATTCAGCTCCATTTTCCAAAGGACAAGCCAAGGTATTATTAAACTATTTAAATTGTCTCTTTTTATGGGAAAATGCTTGAAAAGTCCTTCAAAGAGATTATCCTCCTAGTTTAAAAACTTGATTTAAAGGTGAAATCAGATGTTTGATAACCTTATTGGAAAAGTAACTCTATAAAAATGTACTTTAGTTGCCTGCGCCAGAACTAATTTAAAACCTGATCTGCCACTCATCACACCTCCAGAGTTGAAATATGCATCCTTAGCTTGGAGAGTTATTGACTCTAGCTCATAAGATGATAACCTGTCTCTGAGCTCACAGAGAAAAGGGTGATATTAATTCCGGTCAGGTGGCAGGCAATTAGCCATCTGGAAGGGGTGCATGACAGCTGGAAATTTGAAGAGCTGCCTTCAAACTTATTCATTAGATTTTCTGATTCCAAATCCCTGCCAGGTTGGAGGGGATCTCATCTAAGTAGGGGAGTGGCTATGGAGCTGGTGATAGGCCTGGCTGGTGACAGAAGGGCTCTCCCATTTTGAAACAGAAGCTGCTGGATAATTGTATATTACATCAAAGAGGAAATGCTGTAGGAGGAGGTGTGCATAAGGTAATACAATAGTCTGTATTGGCTAGGGAAGTTCTGCTATCTCTGGCTAGTGCACAGGATAATACTTGGTATCTTACCACTATTTCCTCCGAACATTGCTGGACTTGGGAAGATTACACCTGAAGAGAAGGCCCTGCTAAAAGAAATACGATTTCTGACTCCAGACCCCTACTGAATAAAGAGGATGGAAGGACTCATGGATTCCTGACTCCTGCTGGTGCCCAAGGACTGAAACTGCTCTCCATAGTTTAAGTGGTTGGCCTCTTGCTTGACTGCTCAACTGACACAAAAAGCAGAAGTACTAAACTCCAAAAGGGCTCAGTTGACCACAGAGGACTGACTCCTGCAGGAACCATGGCTGGAGTGAGATCTAGTGCCTAGAAATTAGATCTGAAGACAAAGGGTCTAAAGGACAGACCAAAAATAATGTTTTCTGCAGTTGGAGAAAGGTAGGACTCAGTAATGTTTTTCTTTACCCAGAGAACTGGGACAGGGTGCTAAGGCTTACCCAGGGAGATGATGCAAGAAAACCATGTTTGTCCTACTTTTTGCCACACTGAAACTGGGTTCAGCAGGATCTCAGAGTAATAGTAACCTGCCTTGCGGAGCCCTCCCTGGCTCCATTGTTCAGCCTGTTCCTGCTGGGGCATTTTGAGAACTAAAATGATTCATTAAGTGTGAAGGTAAAATCAAGGAATGGAATCATTTGTGGTGGAAAATCTATCCGCCCCATGAAGTGACCTCAGTGACTAAAAATACAGCTTTGTTTTGCTTGGTGTATTAGCATCCGCTCACTCTTGGTTGGACTGAAATAACGCCTAGGTCCTGGTCAACCAACAATTGTTGTTTTTCAATGGTGCTTTACTTTCTCTAGTTATTGTATCCAATTTCAATGATCTTGGTGCCTTTTTACTCTTCCATATGCCTCTGTTTTTCTAATTTTTGGGACTTTAATTGTGCTAGATATGCTTGAAGTTAACCAAAAGTATTCCGAGGACTGCCTACTGCTTGTGCTACCAGTGGTTGAGCGAAGTTTCTCTAAAAAACATTTTTGACCTAAGAAGTTTTTGTTTATTAAGTTGGCATGGGTCACCCCTCCACCAAACATTTCTGTAGGTAGAGAAAGGGAGGCGGCAGATCGAGGATGAATTAAAACAACCAAGTTGGGGGAGCAAGTGTCAGTAGTGGGCCCAGGTTTGTCAAGAGTGCTAAGATGGATTCTGATCATTCTCTGTGTGAGAATGTATAAAGTTGTCACAATTATAATTTTGCCTGCACCCTGCAATTTCTTGAATTCTAAGACAAGTCAGTCTGCGCCTGACCATGCCCACCCGGGACCAAGTGCCAGCCACTATGCAAGTCTCAGGAGATATTCTGATGTGGAGATTTTACCATTAAACCAGGTAAATTCTACACTATCTCCCAATAATGAAAAACTGCATTTAAAAAATTTCATTTTTAAGCAACAGCTGGAATGTAATAAAATTCCCTCCACCTGCCCTTTTACCAGCTAAAATATTGTAAAGATGCAAGGCTTTCTTAAGTATCCTATCTTAATACGAGGTTTTTAGTAAAACATAGTGTTGAAATGTATGATTTATTGACCTCAACTAAACTTGATGTTACTACTCACAGAAACATAGTTGGCTATCACACCAATACTAACTGCTATGCCAGATGTTAATTATAGAGTAGCATATACTGTAAACAGTGGAGTAGCTGCCATTGTAAAGCATTCCATTCGAACTACTCACCAATCAATTGACCCTAATGGGGGCACGGAAATGCTCCTATTTAACCTGGACTTAGTTAACAGCTCACACACTATACTTATTTATTGGCCTCCTCATTACATCAGTAATTTCCATACTCAGTTGTAGGAAGTGGTCTGCTTATTTTGTACAGGAAGGCTCTCCTTCCTGTACAAAACCTATGCCAGACTCAAGCACGCACCTTAGTGCTATGGCGTCAAGGTGTTAGCCTGGCACACAGCAGCTGAAATCAGCACTGGCGCTAGGGAGAGGGGAGGAAAGAGCCATATCTCTGTAGATATGGCGTTCTCCTGCTCTGTCCCTGTCATGCAACACAGCACAACATTGTTTGCTGTTGTGTTGCTTGACTTCTTTGAAAATCTGCCACCAGTGTGTCCTATTACAAGCAATGCACTGCCTAAGGTAAGCTGCAAACGTGTGCTGCACCAAGGGCTGTTTTAATCAGCCACCCAGCCTTTCTCTGTGCAGATGGCACCCGTCTGCACTTTAAAGAGGAGACAGATCACTCTGCTGGCAGATGTAGTGAGTGTCTGCACCCTCCTGGAGAGAGCTGTCTGAGGGTCCAAGGGTCTCTCTTTCCTCCTTGCAGAGGTTGCACTCAGGGGGCACACTGGATGAGCATCACCTTTTTGTGGCAGACAGTCAGTGTGCTTCCTGACAGTCTGTTTGCTCCCTGCCCATGTCTGTATTAGGGCGCGGGTATAGAGGCAAAGTGTTTTCTTCATTAGCTTGGGCAATGCCCCCATTTAATGAGAGAACACTCCCCGAAGTTAGCGCTGGCGCTCTTTGTGCACTGGGCTATCTGCATTACAGAAGAAGAAGCACAAGAGTGTGCACCTTCTACTGTACTACTACAGTGGCCTGGGGCACAGAAAACAGGTGCACATGCCCGTTGTAAAATATGTTGACAGATTGATAACTGGGTGCAAAATGAAATTATATACGATCATAAACAGGGTTATGTAGGGTTATGGGGAAGCTAAAATAAGTCAGACTGGCCCTTAATGAGGCTCTGGCAGGCTGAGAATAATATAACCAGGTTATGAAGAGTGAATATAAGGTCCTAGTGAAGCTGATGGAATGCTAGACTGCAAATGATGTGCTTGTCATTGAAGAGAATGAACATGATTTCATGCAATATCTTTTTGGCATTTGAGCAGATCGAGAATCTTCTGATTCAGCTGATGAAGGACAGCGAATGAAAGATGGGGTGCTTAATGCAGTTATGTAGGCCCACTAAGACCTTGTGCTCTCAGTGGGCCTATTCGGTCATACAGAACCACCAAGACATAAATGTAAACAGAGAAAATTCCAAACGAGGCCATATACTGCAGCTGTGCTATTCGTGCAGATAACAAAAAGAGACAAATAGGGTAATGGAGAGCTGCCATGATGTCTCTGCAGAGTGCGATTAGCGTCATGCGGGTGAGCCAAGAGCATTAGAAAGAGATTGCCAATCAGGTCATTTCATGATAGGTAGAGAACCACAGTGATTGTTAATGGTGCCATGGAAGTCTGTCATGCTGTCTAGAGAGACAAGACAAATGTAAAATAAGATCATGCTGGATCACCATGAGGTCTGTATGCTTTGAGCTGAGGGCTGTATGACATGGTGGATAGGCCACAAAGCAGTCACTGTAGATGAGAGGAGAGCTAAATTAGGTAATACAGGGCTGTTTGTTTAGAAAAACCTTATAAAGCATCTTAGGCCTGATAGGACCAAACCAGTGACATTCCACATGAGATTATGGTCTGTAAAATGCAGGGCTTGCACAGATGCTAGCTAGGCACAACATTGGTGGCTTAGATCTAGCAAGGAAAGAAAGATTAATTTAAGCAACAGTGAGATCGTAGTCTGTTATCCGCATGTTGTGCATTGCTGATACACAGCTCGGTATGTAATTTATCAGGATGTCAAATCAATGCTAGAAAGGCTAAACAAAATAATTGTAGCCATATTGACATAATGGCTGTCGTATTAGCAATGCACTACTTCTCCCATCAGCTGTAGTGGCATTCTGTTTGCTATCATCCTTGCATGCAGCTATCTCATCCAGATTGGATGCAACATTGTAAAACATGAGGATCATGTTTGTAAATGGCTTTAGACTTATAAAGCAAAAAAATAAGGTGATGGAAGAAATGCTTGAATAATCTCAACCACTGCCAATCACTGTGGGCCATACTCCAGAACACCATTTTTCACCTAATGTGCCATTCTAGACAGAAACTTGCCTTATGAAAACCAGTAGTGGTCCTGATCCAATAGGAACAGTGTAGTCTGAACTGCCAAGTCAGGACCTGGCTTGGCAAACCAGTCTTGGCCATTTTTCAATTAGAGCAAGACCAACGTTGATTTGCATATGGCTGGGCCTAATCTGAGATGGCATGGTAGACAAAAAATTGATGGCTGGGAAGTGTCTCCAAGTAATTACCAGTGGCTTAGATTAATTCATGCATTTCATCCATCAGTTTTAGTGGCTTAGATTAATTCATACATTTCATCCATCAGATTTTTTGTATTTTTCTTTTCATGCGTGTATGACAACATTGTCAAATACACCTGTTGATAAATTGGGAACCAAAAAATTTGTTCACTTCTTTCCAGATGAAAACCTTTGTCCAATAATCATTTTGAATAAATAATGTGTGTGGCATTGTATCTTATGCATGGTAAAGACTAACTGCTAAGTCTGGAGGAAAGCAAACCTGCCCTACTGGCATATTATGGCAAAGACACTTTTCCAAATGGTTCTACTCTGGATTTAGACCCAGATTTACAAAAGTGATGCAAACCTAGTGCAACATTCTAGGGTGATATTTAGTATCCAAAGCAACATTTTAATTGGAAAGACAAAGTTGCACTACACAAGCATTCATGGGTTTTGATGCAAATCTCTCTCTAGTAGACCTCATATACAGAGATTTCGAGCAAAACGTTACACCTTCTCGAAGCAGGCGAAATGAGGAGTAATGCTTTCAAGTCTCCATAATTGTCCAACGTTGCATATGTGCTGCAATGCACAGCATACATACAAAGTGGGGACAGTCTTAAAGGAGAGTTTTTGTACTGATTTCTAGTTCTTTTGGCCATCTAAATGGAAACATGCTATTTGGTGGTTTTCCAGTCCTCAGAATATCTATTTTGTCCTATTTAAGCATAGTTTAGGAACATCACTTTCATCGAGAAATACGTGTGCCTGTACATATGTTCCTTAGTTTGTGAGTGCTTTGCAGAGTTTTTATAATTGCGATCATTGTACGATCATCAACGATAGGGACATCATTTGAACAATAGTGACAGTCATTCAGATCCATGGGAAATCCAGGTCAGAATCTCCATAGGTGGGGGCATCTAGTCTGACATGCTGAGTGCATGGGGGAGGAAGGATCAGATCCTTTAATAAAGAAATTCTTGACATCCTTGGGCGATTCACAATTGGTCCACCAAAATATAATGGGCCTGTATCTACCTAATGCCTTCTATGGCAGGCTCCATTGCTCTCAGATGCACAAGGCAAGATTGTCAATCATGAAAAAATCTGTAGGTCTCCAGGAAGAAGAGAGAATGAATGTGTAACAATATCCTGCCTGTTCTTGTTTGAGAACAGAAAACAAATTTGGAGTCAGTCTATTGAAAGCTTGTCAGTGATCACTTCAGGTGTCTTTAGCAGAAGGATATTGTTGCAAGTATTATTATTATTATTATTATTATGCAGGGGCACTGCATAATGCAGAGAAGAGGACATGACAAAGTCCAAGATGGCCTGCATCTCTCAATGCAATCCTTAAGAAATGCAGATGTTATTTGTGGCAGGAAGTTAGCAGAAGGCATGCCATTTATCAAGTACGGAGCTTTGCTTGAACATTGTCTGTGATGGTTGGATCTTTCAATGGCTGATGAGGCTGGAATCTTATTTTCAGGGGTGTGTTTTTTTTAGCAATTAAATATGCCTTTACAATGTTAGATGGTAGCACAAATGAACTTTTCTTCATTAATTTCACAGGGTATCTTGAAAAACTTGCTTATTTGTTTTTCTGTTTCAAAAATTATGTATTAGTGACATCCCTCTGACAGGGTTGCCAGACCATTTGCAATACTTGATGGTACTTATACAAAAGCTTAGCGGAGATAGAGGTGTAGCCCAACTGAAAGCTCCCTGAGTGTCCTAGTCACAATTATGATTTAAGGTCAACTGTGAACTGCCCAAGAAGGGGACTGTGGCTCTAGAGAGCAAAACAACCAAAGATGGTGCTTGGGCTTTAGTGGGATGAAGACATCTAAAAAGCCTTACCCACCCTTTGCACATCTTAAAAGTCTGGGTCAAATCAGTCAATGTGATCATGGCATCTTTGGGCCATTGTTCATTTACAGAGCAACACAAATAAAAAAAAGACAATATCAAAGGGTGATGTTTGTTACTGCATACAGCCATTAATGACCATTATGGACAGGGCAATTAATGGTAATTGGTGATTGTTTGGTTCCATTGTAGTACATTACCAACCTGTGACCTATGGCCATTGAACATAGGGTCTTGTGTGTATTTTTCACAAACTGGATTATTAATTTAGGAGGTGATGAGCCCTATCTTCTTAATAATCTCAGTCTGATTATGTTAAAAGGTAGTTCTGAGAGAATCTGAGCTGAATCTTTAGTAAGTATGGCACAAGCAGTATGCAACCTTCAGGGAAATGGTGTTAAATCTAAGCAAAAACACAACTCAATTTAAAAAAATCATATGTTTAGGAATAACTGAATCCATGAGGGATTCAGGCAGGTCATGATGAAACAGAAGTTGAATATACCAAAAGGGTCATCTCGAGGGACCCTCACTGTTAGTTACGTTATCATCGCACTCCTTTAGTTAGAGACACTTTATATATACAAATCTATAAAGAAAGAGAGATAACTCTTTATATAAATATATATATATAGATCTCACGTGGAGTGAATCCTATATCATCATTACACTTGATGTTACTGCCCTTGACACTTCTATTGATCAGGATCTGGGGATGCGTGCATGTGAGTACTATTTGTAAAAAAGACCAGCTTGTTTTCAATATCTTGATACATGATGGGAGCTTGTACAGGCAAATAATGGGGACTGCTATGGGCACCTGCTTCGCCCCCAGCTTTGCCAATTTGGTAATGGGCTGGTGGGAGAAGCAGGTGGCCTGGGCAGATGAGAATGCTAATTATGTACAACATACACTGATGTGGACCCGCTTCATTGACTATTTATTTCTGCTGTGGAGCGGGTCCAGATTGGAAGCTGAAGAATATGTTAAAATCCTCAACGAGAACCCCTACAATTTGTACTTCACCTCACATATGAGTGTTACTGAGATAACCTTTTTGGACATTTTGCTGCAAGTAAAAGAGGGCAAAATTAACACCACAGTATATCATAAAACAACAGCTGGAAATAGTACCCTACATTTAAAAAGCCAACATCCGACCAACTTAAAGAAAGTATCCCCTTTGGGGAAACATTAAAGCTTAAAAGAATTTGTAGCCAGGAATAGGAGTTCCAAGGGCAGGTACAAAAAATGAATGAGATGTTTTGCAAACGGGGATATTTCCCGAAAACGTTAGTTGAGGCAAAACGTAAGGCTGTTAACATCACCAGAAATCAACTGCTTTACCCCAATGATAGTGTTCAAAAGGAAGTTACATCAGCCAGATTTATTATCTTTTTTAATCGAATGTCTCCCAGAGTATATCAGATCCTGAGAAGACACTGGCAGGTAGTCAAGAATGACAACGTAATTGGTAAAGGTTTACCTATGGCACCCCCAGTGACTTATAGGAAAGGGAAGACATTGGGTGATAATCTGACACACAGTTACTTCACCAGAATTTGCAAACCTGATACTTGGTTATCTACCATGAAGACGTTTTTTAAGTGCAATCATTGCAAAGCCTGCAGAAGGCTGAAAAATGTCCTTTCATTTAAATCTAGTGATGGACATACAAAAAAGATAAATGGGTTTTTTAATTGCAAAACTGATCATTGTATTTATGTACTTAGTTGCCCTTGTCCCCTGATGTATGTGGGGAGTACCATTTCCCCCCTTAAAAAACGTATACTGGAACATCAGCGGGCGATTAGGACTTTACTTACTCTGTAGAGAAACACTTCTACGATAAACATGAAAGTGATCCTGGATTATTGATGTTCTTTGCTGTGGATAGAATCCCCCCTAACATAAGAGGAGGCAATAGAACCATGAATTTGAGATGTTTAGAATCCAGGTACATCCTGGACTTAAACACAAAATTTCCTAATGGGTTGAACAGGGATGAGGAGTTAGAAGTACATTTGGGATGATTGATTATCACCCATCTCCCTGTTCCCCTTACTCTGTTTAGTCTCATGTCTCCTCTCTATAAATGGGGGGGTCTTAACTGGTTTTTATGAGGAAGGGCTGTGCAATAAGATAAGAATCTACTCCCGCACTAAGGCACTTTAGATATTTATGATTTATTGATGGCGAACTCTTGCACTCAGACACTTTATGCATTTCATATGTTTTATATATTTATAGCTATTTATTATATTTATATAAATAGAGAAGGATTGAATATATATTTTTGTATAAAGTGTTTTTGATATGAAAATACCTATACATGAATTTCTGAATTATTATGGTAATTGATTTATTGGATATTTTATTGGATTCATTATCAATTTAGTTATTTATATCCTCTCACATATGGCTTTTATAATGTATGAATTTATAAAGCGCAGCTAATCAGCTGATTGGGTATCCAGACGCTTGGTTTAATGACACAATTTATTTTTCAGCTTGTAACTCTGTACTAGCCAGTGCGGTTACTAGCTTTTCCACAGTAAAACGACAATTTGAACGTTTTACTGTTAGGACATATAAAATACATGTCCCACTTAATAATATACTGCTCACTGCCTTGGGGATCTGTAGGCCTTCCTTAGGGGAGACTCATATATATTGTTAAGGGAATTGGAGGCTTTGCCAAATGGCAAAGTTGAACTAGCAGTATTAAAACTTCCCTTCCAGGCACTGGTGCCAGGCTGAAAGCCATTTTGTATTTTGTCAGGGTGGCACAATCAGTGCTGCAGCTCCGACTCAACTGTATAACTTACATGCCCTTTGTACCCCTGGTACCATATACCAAGAACCTTTAAGTAAGTTAGCTGATGCCAATTGGGGATTGCCAATGTAACATTCATTTTGTAAGGGGTGAGAACATTGGCTCGGAGGTCTGGTTAGCAGGCCTCAGTGCCCTCTCGGAGTCCAAAAACCAGCAGCATCAGTCCAAAACTTATAGGGTAATCATGCAAAAAGTGGCATTTCTTTACAGTTTGCAATTAAACAAAGTTTTCCTTGTGTCTAGGTGGCAGCTGTACAGTGAAAAGGCACTTAGTGAAAGAGATATATGTATCTTAGAGTCTATTTTCCTTTCACTCTGTTCCGAAAGATAATCTGCACATACATTTACCATAATTTCACAAATTTTAACAGATTATTAAGCAACTCATTTCAGTAATCAAGCTTCCCTTTTTGAGTAATTAAGGGCGGTTGCAAAACAAAATTATATTGTGTGTTGTATTTACTCCAAAATAATATGATAATACCTAATGGCTAAACGAGTTTTCAGGGAACAGTCAGTGTTAGATTTTATTTTGCTTTGCAAATACAAATGATGTGTAAGCGCCTTCTGTGACACTTTTCATGTCCAGAAAGGAGCTTATCCACCAGTGCAGTATTAGGCAGGACTGCTGGCTGATTTAATGACCACTGTGGAAAGAGCATGCACTCAGGGCCACTGCCGTGACAGTGTAGTGCAGGAAAAAATGTTTAGAGTTCAACAAAGTATGTGCCATGAAAAGGCAAAGAAAACAAAAAATAAGAGGCATATTATGAAATTAAGTCAAACACACAATATTTACAAGCAATTGTGCCTTTGTGACACACACTACCATTTTTTTTAGAAAGTACCCAGGTTGTTTAAGAAATATTCAGCAAATTCTGTTCAAAGTATTATTCACCAGCAACATAATGGGTTTTCTTGCTTGGAGGAAAATGAAGACCATATTGTTAATGCTGTTCTTTCCACCTGCCAGAGTAAAACCGGTTGCCTATGACAAATACATTGTACTTTATAGAAAACAAATATACTTGTAATACAATGTGCGCTTATGTTATTCTACACATCCCATTTATGTTTAAAATGTGTTTTCAGTGTTCGGCTTAAGCTGCATTCACACAGCAGAGCCTCTGGGCCCGCCTGTTTCCATGAAGACACATTTCCTATTTAACACGGACGTTTAATTAGGAAGAAAGTTCACATGGAGCCCTGAAACTTTAAAAAAGAGATGCGATATATTAGATACATTGTTTTAAAATAGGAGTGCCCTCTTTAACCAATTACTAATTTCAGAACAGTCTGTAAATAAATCACTGCATTTAGAATAGTTCCTGTAATATAAACGAGAACGCACATCAAATGAAAGCCAGAATTTCCTGTCTAAAAAGGAATCCTTCTTACATTGCATTTGAACGGTAGTTAAAGCATGCAAGCCTTTTTTTGCTCCATCGTGCTCACAAAGCCCTTCCCTTGGTCTGTCATTGGAGATGCTAATACTGCCTGCCTTGAGAGGAAGTTCAAGGCAGGACTTCTGGATGGGCAGCTACCCCCATGCAAACACACACCTGCGCATAACAAAAGGCCCATTAGCATGTGAAGAGGCCAGTGCGCCGCCGGAATCATTTACGCTGCTGACTGGGGGATGGGCCTTGCCTTGAAGAAAACACCTTTGAGAACCAAGGAGCATCAGGTGTCACTGATCTGAGACCCTGACTGCAGCAAGGATGGGGCTAAGGCGTTCAAAAAGAAGCTGAGTGTAACCTCCAGCTCGCAGCGAATTTTCTTTACAAGCAATAAAGCAACATATGCAAGTTTAAGTGCATAGTACATTTAAATGTATCTGTGTTCTTCTAATACATGTACATTTGCAAAGAATTCCTTCTGTCCATGCCAATAGCTGCTTCAGGCGTTTGCACTAAGTAAGAGGGACACATTCCTCTGTAATCCCATCAAAAGCTGAACACCGGCATATTTTGTAGCCTTGTCATAAGGTTGTCACACTGAGGACAATGTGCACTACAAATGGACAGATGCAGAGAAGGGCAGATTGGAAGGGATGGAGACTGGGACGTATATGGGTGAGAAGGGGAGAAGGGAGGGGCCGCAAACAGAGGGCATGAAAGGTTTGGAGAGTGTAATATGAGGAAGGTAAAAAGTAGGGAGCCTGTCAATTAAAGGAACACGAATGAGAAAATGGAAAGAGATGAGGTGGAAACCGAAGAAAGGAGAGAATTTGAAGTCTCGTATGTGGAATATACGAGGAAGTAGAAATAGAGAGATCTAATGTGATATGGGAGGGAAGGGCATGACTTACATCCAACATTAGTAAATACAGAAAAACATATTTGAGATTTAAGAGGGTGAAGAGTATATTGTACCCACGGATGCAAGGATAGAAGGTAGTAATAAAAAAGACTCATTTCAACCTGCAAAGCAAGCTGCAAAAAATAACGTGCAGAGCACCAAAACATTTGTAATTTGTCTAACATAATGAGAAAGGCCTAGAAAAGGGAGAGACAGGGAGAAAGAGAAAGAAATTGACAGGGAGAGAGAGAAACAGAAAGAGAAACAAGACCAAGATAAAGAGAGACATACAAAGTCAGAGAAGGAGGAGGGGTGGGGAGAGAGAACGCAAGAGGCAGTGAGAAAAACAGGGGAAGTGAGTGGGAGAGTGAGAGAGAGACCAGGATAAAGAGACAGGGAGAGACAGAGAAAGACAAAAGGAGAGAGGCACAGAAGAGAGAGACGTGGAAAGACATAAAGAGAAAGACATAGAGCTGTCTATATACAGATAGAGTTGTATAGATAGATAGATAGAGTTGCATAAATAGATAGAGTTGTATAGATAGAGTGGTATAGATAGATAGAGTTGTATAGATAGAGGTGTACAGATAGAGTTAAATAGATAGACATAATTGTATGGATAGAGTAATATAGATAGAGTTTGATAGATAGATAAATAGAAAGATAGATAGATTTGTATTTATAGAAAGATGGCTAGAGTTGTATATATAGAGTTTTATAGATAAAAAGCTTTGTAAAGATTGTGTTGTATAGGTAGATCGAGTTGTATAGATAGAAAGAGTTGCATAGATAGATAGAGTTGTATAGATAGTTACATAGATAGTTAGAAAGAGTTGTATAGATAGATTGAGTTGTATAGACAGATAGCTAGAAAGGGCAGTGTAGATAGATCAATATATAGAGTTGTATAGATAGATAGGATTAAATAATCAGATAGGGTTATACAGGTAAATAGATAGGGTTGAACAGAGATATAGATAGATAGATAGATAGATAGATAGATAGATAGATAGATAGATAGATCGATAGACAGACATATAGATAGATCGATGGATAGATAGATAGATAGATAGATAGATAGATAGATAGATAGATAGATAGATAGCCAATCCTTGCGAAAACTGCACATGCGCGTGCGTCCACGCATGCACAGTTTTCGCTTGGTTTAGAAGAAACGGCGACGAAGAGGAGGAGGGCAGCCCGGGGACGCCGCAGTACAGGTAAGTGGGTTTTAATTTACTTTTAAGTACTAAAATTCATTGTTAATATAGGGGGGTGGAGGCGGGTGGCGTAGCGGGGCTACGCGGAGGGCCACGCGGAGGGCCACGGAGTTTGTTCGTACCTCTGTGGCCCTCCGCGTAGCCCTCCTACGCCCACTACACCCAGGGTTACTTTACTGTACACCACTGTACTATATATGCTATTTCAGTGTACGGCACTCCACTTTATTCCTCTCCACTGTACGCCACTCCACTATATGCCACTCCACTCTATGATAATCCACTGTATGCTATTACATTGTACACTACTCCATTCTACATCACTCAACTCTATGCCACTCCACTCTGTTACTCCACTCTGCGCAACTGCACTCTACACTATTCCACTGTATGACAACCCACTCTACGTCACTCTATTCTACGCTTCTTCACTATATGCCACTCCACTCTGTCACTACACTGTATGCCAGTATACTGTTATTCTATTCTACACCACTACACTGTACACTACTCCATTGTATGTCACTCCATGCCACTGTTCTCTATGCCACTACACTCTAAGCTATACTATTATACAACACTCCGCTCTACAACACTTCACTCTACGCCACTCCACAGTACGCTATAGCACTGTATGCCACTACAGTCTACCCCACTGCACTTTACCCCACTGCACTCAACAGATTTCCACTCTACAACACTACACTCTGTCACTCATCTATACGGCTGTGCCCAGTGCCAGGAACCCTGGTCCAAACAACTCTCGCAACTACAAGCGAACTCCACCTGCTGAACCCTGGATGTCGCTACAAACGCTGCTGCGAGCCGCACCCCAGCCCACAGTGGGCCCCTTTGCCTGCTCACATTGCCACTTCACCTGCCTCCACACACCTGCCAGACACAGACTGCACCAGTCACCAAGTCAGAAAAAAACAAAGTTAGGTAAGTCCTAATTGGGGCGTGGATCGGGAGAAAGGCACCATAGATGGGAGGGTAGCCCATGCTCTTGATGGTGAAGCAGAAGTGTAAAGGTGTGAGTGTGACCTGGAGGGTGTATCAAGCTTCTGAAGTCATGGCCCTATAGGTGGGAGCCCGAGACCCCACCTGGGACCCAGGGGTGGTAAGGATAAGCACTGAGGGAGTAGTACCACAACAGCCTGTCAGTTAGAGGAGGTCGTCTGCTGTTTTGGGTGTAACCCTGGCAGGTGACTCCATCTCCTGTAGGGGCATATTTACAAGCCCCTATCGCTACCAGAACGTCACTTTTAGTGATGTTGTATTGGCGATATGGGCTTCACCTTATTTACAAGGCAGCGTTAAGCCACTTAATGTGGCTTAACGCTGCCTTGTAAATAAGGCACCCTTTCACGCTATACTTAGCATGAAAGGGGCGGACAATGGGTGTTGCGGTGGGCATTCCACCGCAATACCCATTGATTTTGACGCTGCCCCATATTTACAAGGGTGTAGTAAATATGGGGCAGCATCAAAATTAAGACCAAAAAAACCTGGTCTTCCCCTTGCGAAACGAGGAGAAATGCTTTATTTCTCCTCTTTTTGCTGTTTCCATGTGTGCTGCGTTGTGCAGCACACATAGAAACAGCAAACCATCATTGATGGTTATGTGCAGGAAGGTGTCCCTTCCTGCACATAAACGGTAATTCCCCTCAACGCAGGCACCCTTGCACTATGCTGCAAGGGTGCCTGCGTTGGCGCTTGGCAGCTAAATTAGCGCCAGAGCAGGAGGAAACGCAAGGCTGCACCATATTCTTGTAAATAGGGTGCAGCCCTATGTTTCAGAAGTGGCGGAGTGCGGCGTTAAGCCAAGGAGGCTAGAGCCGCGCTCCGCCACTTCCTTCTAAATATGCCCCGTAGCACTCCAGAGGAAGTGTCTCCATTTTCCAAGGCCTCAGAGGAGGAGCCCAGAGCGTTTGCGAAATGTAGCTGTTGGCACCTGGGCCATCTGCAACATGAAGACCCACCCACGGGGGGAGAGGCCAGCCCACGGGTGGCCCTCTTAATAAAAAAGCATGAAGCTGTGGTGGGGGACCAGGTCTTTCAACCAGATAGTCAATCATATTGTGGCTATGCGAATATTGTTGAGGCAAGAGTGGTCCTACGCATCCTCTGCTCTGTGTTCAAGAGTACGGATCATGTCCTGTAGGTCCTGTACCTGAGTATGAAGGTAGAACGTTTGTGGCTGTTGCTCAGCAATGTTCTCTGTGAGTGGGTGATGTGCTCCGCCAGGCACCTGTGATTGTTCCGCAGGAGTTTCACATCTGTTGCCACAGAATCCACCTTCACTTCAAAGGAGATGTCAGAAGACTCTATGGACTTCAGTATAGTGTCCAGTTTGTTTAATTCAGTGGCTGCCAGGCTGGGGAGGGGCAGTCCAGACAGAGACTGGGACCTGTTCTTTGCTGCTTTGGTGAATCACATAATATAGGCAGGTGGTGGGGACGGCAAAGGAGGGGAGATTGGGGGGGTGAGTGGACCCACTTGAAGCCTCCAGCATGGGAGCCCCACAGCAGACCAGTGGTGCAGCCTACGTCACAGGGCTCCCCTGTTAGATAGCTGTGTTATGTAGCAGCAGCCACAAAGTGGACATTGCCGGTGAATCCCCAGGTTCTAGGCCTGGAGAGCACCTACTGAAAGTCTCTTGGTACTCACCTGCTCGGCACCTATAAAACTCAGCCCAGCCACCAGGTTCCCATGCCACCATCATACCTCTAGAGTAGTGTCAGACAATGAGTCCAGGGTGCACCCCATTAAGGTCCGGACTCACCAATGTGCAGTGGGAGTGCTGGTCAGGCAGCTACTCTAGCATAGGTGGGGGCCACTACTGGGCTGCCCAGGGTGGTTCACCATCAGCTGCTTCAGATCAGGGACCATAGGTGACTGTGAGGTCTTGTCAGCCCCCAGGTCATGGCCGGTCTCTCTGAGCTGTGGCTCTGCTGACTCGATGTGTGGGTCCTCTGACTCTCCACTGTGATCAGCAGTAGGGGACTACAGCGTAGCATAGGCCCGCCCGGGACCAATTGAATTCCTCCAGTAAGCACTCCGCTGGTCACTTTTCCCAGCCAATAGGGTAATTGTCGGGCCGAGGTGTCCCGCCCTGCCTCCAGCCCATGAGGCCCAGCGGCGTGGTCCCGACTTTGGCTCAAAGTAGGACGCGGAAACAGGTGGTGTGTCCCCCAGCCCCTCCAGCATTGGGCCACAGACCTGGGGGTGAAATGTCCACTGGATGGACGATAATAGCCTGATTGAAAGAGCTTTGAGCCGGACGATTTGCTTCAGATATCTGCCATGTTGGCCACGCTGGCCACGCCCCACATAATGAACATCGCATTAATCACATGCAATCTTTATGGTAACTCTAACTTCACCATACCAACACACTATCTGTGTGGGTACTTGATCATGATTTCCTTCACACACTGTCTCTAAAAGAACTTGAACATTCTTATCATTATAGACAAACTTGTTTGGACTTGAGCATCATTATCTTCACACTCTCCATTTGAGGATTTAAGAACACACTATTTCAGTGGGGACTTGAACACAATCATCTTCATACACTATGTCTGTGGAAACTTGAACATCACTATAATAACACACTATCTCTGTGGAGACTTGAACATCATTATAAAAACACATTATCTTTGTGGGGACATTCACATCACTTTAATAACATACCATCTCTGTGGGTGCTTTATCCTTCCTATAATTACACCTCTGTTTTGACTTGATCATCATTAGTGTAACACTTCTTGGGAATTTAAGCTTTGTCTTTACACAATATTTCAGTGGAGACTTGAATACAATCATCTTCCCACACTGTCTCTGTGGGGACTTGAACATCACTATAAAAATACACTATCTTTGTGGGGACTTGAACATCACTATAATAACACACTATCTTTGTGGGAACTTGAACATCACTATAAAAGCATACCCTCTCTGTGTAAACTTGAGCACTCCTCTTATTACAACATCTGTGTGGACTTGAACATCATTAGATTCACACTCTTTATAATGGGATTTAAGCTTTGAATTTATACACTATTTCTGTGGGGACTTGAACACAATCATCTTCACACACTATCTCTGTGGGGACTTGAACATTACTATAATAACACTATCTTTGTGGGGACTTGAACAACACTATAATAACACACTATCTTTGTGAGGTCTTGCACATCACTATAATAAAACACTGTCTCTGTGGGGATTTGAACATCACTACAATAACACACTATCTTTGTGGGGACTTGAACATCACTATAATAACATACCATCTCTGTGGGGACTTGAGCACTCCTCTAATTATACACAACCTCTGTGTGGACTTGAACATCATTAGCTTCACACTCTTTATAATAGGATTTAAGCTTTGAATTTACACACTATTTCAGTGGGGACTCAAGCACAATCATCTTCACACACTATCTCTGTGGGGACGTGAACATTACTATAATAACACACTATCTTTGTGGGGACTTGAACAACACTGTAATAACACACTTTGTTTGTGGGGGCTTGAACATCACTATAATAACACACTATCTCTGTGGGGACTTGAACATCACTATAATAAAATACTATCTCTGTGGGGACTTGAGGACTCCTCTAATTACAGACAACCTCTGTGTGGACTTGAGCATCATTAGCTTCACACTCTTTATAATGGGATTTATGCTTTGTATATACATACTATTTCAGTGGGGACTTGAACACAATCATCTTCAAACACTATCTCTGTGGGGACTTGAGCATTACTATAAGAACACACTATCTTTGTGGGGACTTGAACAACACTATAATAACACACTATCTTTGTGGGGACTTGAACATCACTATAATAACACACTATCTCTGTGGGGACTTGTAGATAACATTCCTTTGTTCCATATGTTAATTTTGTTATGTGTTAGTTCCCTTCTCTCCTAAGATTTTAAGCCCTAATAAACGAGTTAAATACAGTTTTAAGTGTATTTCTGTAATCATGATATATTTTCTGACACACTAACATAACCTATCTTTTGTGTATACTCATAGTAGATATGCAGCAATTCATATATGAATAGATTATAATGTTGTTTGTGTATAATGTTGATAAAATTAAACATTTAGCCATGTGCCATTGACTGTATTCAATCATAAATGATGGTATGGACTAGGTCCTCACAAGGATGGTAGCACGTGTTCAGGTCCCCACAAGGATGGTTCTGTGCGCACGATTAAATAACAACATATTTGCAAATTTGAAGCAGGATCCTGTATCATGAATTTTTTCTTAATATTTTTCTGTTATTAGTATATTTTAAAAACATTGGGATTGGGAAAGGTTAGTCTCCACAAGGCAGGTATCCACATATAGTCCCCACAAGGATGGTAACACGTGTATGTAAGAGTGAGTGGGTGTGTGAGTGGTTGTATGCATATGTGAATAGGTATGTAAGTGGTTATGTAGGTGTCTGTTGGTGTGCAAGTGGGTGTATAGGTGAGTGAGTGGCTGTGTCAGTGGCTGTATGGGTTATTGAGTGGGTGTCTGAGTAGGTGTATGGGTAAATAAGTGGGTGGGTGAGTAGCTGTATCAGTGAGTGCGTGGCAGTGCAAGTGGCTGTATGGGTGAGTGTGTGAGTAACTGTATTAGTGAGTGAGTGGCTGTGTGAGTTTCTATATGAGTGATTGACTGGGTGTGTGAGTGCCTGTAAGGGTGAGTGAGTGAGTGAGTGAGTGAGTGTGTGAGTGGTTATATGGGTCTGTCAATGAATATGTGAATGTTTGTTTGGGCATGTGAGTGGGTTTATATAGAAGATGTATGGCTATGAGTGGATGTGTGAATAGTTCTGTGGATGATGTTATTAGTGATGACATCAGTGATGCATTTGAGATATCATTAGTGATGTCATCAGTGATGTCACTGACCATGAAATGAGTGATGTAATATGTGGGGTCATAAGCAGTGCATTGCAAGGTGTAAGTTATAGTTAGCTCAGGTAACTATAACTGCTGAATTTCACTGGTTTTGTGTAAGTGAAATCTAAGCCTAAATACAGTTGAACTATAATGTCCCTGCAACCTTTGTTTTTTCAGTGAATTTCTAAGGTTTTTTTTTCAATTCTAGTTTCTAACTATAACGCCCCTGTAACCTTTAGTTTTTTCAGCAAATTTCTAAGGTTTTTAAACTTTTATTTCCTTACTGTAACCTGTAACTTTTGACACTGTGTATGTGAGTGGCTATATAAGTCAGAGAGTGGTTGTATGAGTGGCTGTGTGTGTCTGTCAGTGGGTGTGTGAGTGACTGTATGGATCTGTGAGTGGGTGGTTGAGTGGCTGTGTGGGTTGGTGATGGGGTGTGTAAGTGTTGTATGGATGTGTTACTAGGTATGTGAGTTGTATTGTGGGTGTGTGAGTTTGCATATTTGTAGTCATTGAAAGAGAAAAGAATGGACTCTGCTCCCACCAGGAGAGGTCATGAAAGAACCCATACACCACAGTCACTACAGATTGTGTTCTGATAGATCAATCGTGCATTTGCTTTCACCATGGATGTCATATTTTTTTTCAATGTGGAATTGCTGAGAGACAACACTTTGTTTACTTTTGCAAAGCCCAGGAAGTTGGGATTGTTTGCACTTTACAGAAGTGGAGCTTCAACTGGGGCACCTGCTATGTTTATATTTGTAAGTGGTTTCCGTTGAGGTTTAATTTCTGTGAAACGAGCATCAGGACCAGAAAGGAAACATGACCTGCACACAGTTTTGCCAAAATGTCTCCCCAGCTGGCGTAGTGTATATGGGTTAATTAGTAAGTGCTGTCTTGTTTGATAAATGCCAGGTGCGTATTCGACAGTATAGCTGCATAATGGATCACAATGAAATATCTGCAGTGACCTTCTCTGTGTTTTCGTAATGTTATTGTTCCTCGTGTGTCTTAATCCAGAAATCTGTGATAACATTAATCCTGCTATACAGAAGACAACAAGACTACAAAGAGGTGAATCTCAACCAAACAAGGATACTTTATCGTACCTATATGAAGCAAGTGCTCCTGTCGTGTAGTTCCTATATTACCTATACAGGTTCTGTGCATTTGTATAACATAAACGGTGGGTTTGGTGGCGGACGGATTCCGTGCACCCCCACCGGATACGTTAGCCTGTCTGTATTAGCTAGCTCACAGTGCCACTATAATCTCCTCTTATCACAGAGAGAATAGATTCTGGCAACCTCAGAACATGACAACCCTGATCCCCCAGGGTCGTGAAAACAATATACTACTTTTCGCTCAGTCACTCGTGCTCACTTAGTTTGCATCAGAGAGTTACACAGAATAAACAGGCTGGGCGTTTCAATAAGTATTTATTGAACAGTTGTTATTCCAGAGTATAAAGATGAGCTGCAACAACCATTAGACAGTAGCAGAGATATATGATTAGCAATACTACGAAAGCAAAGGTATTGAATAGTTCTACCATCTTGCAGAAATCATGAATATATACAAGTACATAAAACACATGATAAAAGTGCGTACTCCTCCGATGTCTCCCTAACTACATGTACCTAAATGTACCTAGCATCTATGTAGGTGTTATGCCAAGAATCCCTCTAGGATCTAGTCCACCCCATTACCTGAGAGTTTAGAGAATATGGGACACAGTCCTGGTCTCGAGTTGGACACCCCGCGTGGGATGTTAGACCTCTGCTAGCTGGAGCGTCTGCATGCAGGAACATCAGCGTCTCTGGTCATTGTGTCAGCCGGGAAGTCACGGTCTCCTCTATCTTCCTAAGCAAGATGGGTCTCCCCAGGGGTCCTACCTTGCTGTGTTTCTGTGTCGGCGTAAAGGATGACGTTGGGCCCGAACTTTATACAGAGATATTATACAGGAGATGGTAATCCTACTGTTAGTCCTGCTGTGCTTCCAAGAAGCCTCATGCATAATGTATGAGAATCGAACCAGGGAAAAACCTGCGTTCTGAATGCAGTGTCATATCTAGGTAAAAGGTCAGTGCCTAAGAACCGTTATGTATGTAATGTAGGGACGGATGTAGGTGAAAGATTGCGACGTTACCTGCGCCTATATAGGGTACCTATATGGAATATAACACCCACTCCTCTTGTTAATGGATGACATATGTAACCTATTACTATACTACTAACATTACTAGATAGTGGTACGCACAAAGTTTATAAAAACATCCTTTGAACTAAAATGTTTAAAAACTTCTAAAAAATTTCTAAAAAAAACATTTTAAAAAATTTGACAGCCCGAGCTTTAAAATGTCCGTTGGTATAGTCCGGATCACTATAAGCATTATAAAGCCATGTATGCCCAAAAAATGAAAGGAATGTCAATTTAGTTCCATAGTTCCAAATTTGAGCTTGTTTAAAAAAGGGCAAATTTTTCCCAGCACACAACGAGCCAAATGAGTTCAAATGTTTATGTGTCCTGGCTGGTAGATGCAACATTTTCGTTGCTTGCTTCCGCAGTAGACGGCCCCTGTAGCACCTTGCAGAGCACATCAATTGAGCACAGATGTTCCACGCTGTTCACAGCCGATGCTGGGGCAGCCTGTGCGATGTCCAAAGCCTGGGTGTCAGAGGAGGAGTCAGTGTTTATACCAACAGGTGAAGTTATTACCCGTGGTGGCTCAAGGAATGCTGCCATCAACATTGGAATGCGCTGAGGACACTGCAGAAAATGGGCCATTATCGGGTCCAGTAACGCATTCACGTCCGGTTGCGCACATGATGGGAGTGTCAAACACAGGTCTAACATGCATTCTTCGCTGCAAAAGAGGCATCGGAGGACAGGTAAGATGCAGTCTATCCAGACCGGTCGAAATGACAGGAACCAAGATTCACTTAGTTCTCTTAGGCGAGGCGTGCCTAGAAGTTGTACCATGCAGTCACGGTATTTACGCTCCAGGAGTGTTCTTTCCATCGCCTTGTTGACTGGGACATCCTTTGCATAGCAAATAGAAAACAATCAGTATACCTGCTATTAGAAACAGGATCAGAGGAAGTCCTCCAAAGATGCTTCCGAATACGGAGTGTATGAAGTTTGGTTTAACTCCAAGTACCATCTGAAAGGTGCTCAGAAGTCCAGAACCTATGGTCTAAAATAGGTGGACAATGCCTGTCGTATCAGAGATAATAAAGATACGATTTACCATTTCTGAGAAATGGAAAGGGCAGTTTGTACGAATGAGCTCCTGTATCTCTGCCGAAGACCTTGCGATCTGGAGATCAAAAGTCTCTCGAACGGAGGTTAAGGGCACAGATTTCTGTAGAAGCATGGCTTTCATTCTGCTTAGAGTATCAAACCGTATTAAGGAAACATTCAGTGAAGGCCATAACGGCGCCTCCCTGACTGTTTGTGTCGGTTAGGCCTGGGCGTAGTTCGCGGAGTTTTGCTACGCGGAACTCCGCGAAGTTACAAAAAATCTCTGCGAAGTTCCGCGAGTGGCGGAGTGCAGTGCGAACTGCAGTTTGTGCTGGTATTCCTGCCGCTCGGATAGAAATTCTACCCGAGCGGCAGCTCACGCTCGCAAACTTACCATTCGCGATCGCGAGTGGGGAAAAAAACTCTGCTGCACATCGCAAAGCGGAGTTTTCTGCACTCCGCGAGCTCCGCGGAGTGCAGAAAACTTCGCAAACTCCGTGAACAGAGCGAAGTTCACCGCCCAGGCCTAGTGTCGGTGGAAACAATACTTGCATACAACAAGTAACCCTGGAGCTCACGGTTACCAGATATGTGATGCCCGGGAGCATGCCACAGGAGCCTTGACCGTTCAGCATCAAGTAACTCCCATTTGAAAGTAGCCTGAATGCTGGAGTACTGCAGCTGGGGCACCCTTCAAATGACAGGACAGGTTTGCTACAGAACCATTACAAGCTCCGTGCAACATTATATCCTGGCATATGAGTGATCCACTTAAAGCATTCTCGCACTTTGTACCACTCAGAAACACTTCTTGATCCCCACTCCGGCATTGAAATCTGTATGGTAATTCCCAAGATTCCTTAATGTATTCCTTACCCATTTCTTCATATCTGCCTGCCTGCTTTTGTTCAAGGCAATATTGAAACTGAAAAATAGTGACCGGTAGAGTTATGTGGCCATGGATTAGCCATTCTGTAGACGGTGATTCTGCCACTGTGAATGGTAATCTATCCAGTTTTTCGATACGCAGTGTAGGAAGGTAGGATCTGACTGCATGGTTACCCCCACTTTTTGCCTGGTGTTCTGCTGGATTTGAATAGTCTGACTGGGATCCTGCTAATCAGGACCCCAGTCTATCTGCTTTCTCCCTTAAATTGACATACATGTACTTTGGTACACTCCGGATTGGATACCGGGGTACCCTTATAAGTCCCTAGTATATGGTACCCAGGTACCCAGGGCATAGGTACCCCAGAGGCCTCCCATGGGCTGAAGCATGCATTATGCCACCCATGAGAGGTCATGCAAAATGGAACTCCAGGTCTGTTACAGCAGCCTGTGTAAGATGGTGCTTGCACCACTTACTTTAGATATAGGTTTACTATATCTATAGGTCACTACACTTAAAACTTATAAGTCACCCCTATAGCAGGCCTTATCAATCCTGAAGGCAGGGTACTGAGTTTTATGTGAGAGGGTGCCCCTGCATGAGCAGAGCCCCTTTGCAGCCTTCGGAGACCATTCTCCTGGGTTGTCTGTGACTCAGCCGGACATATAGGTAGAGGTGCATTATAACCTCGCGGTAAATGCTATCTCGAAAACGGCTGCATAGAAACATGTTGTGTTTGGTATCAAACACCTTGGAATCATACCTCCACACCAGTAACTGGTGTGGAGGTATGATTCCACCCTTCAGAAGCGAGCTTCGTGGGGTCATCGGTCTAACCGGTACCAGGCTTCTCGACCCGGACAGCACAAAATGGATGCTGCCGACCAGAGACACATTTCTGCCCTCCTGCTGCTGAGCCAAGCTTGAGCAGAGGAAGGTAGCAAAATAGGCATCCTGTCACAGGGAGGTGTGACCACCTCCCAGACAGGGTTTAGTGTATTGGGGCTGGGTGGGTGAACTCTGAGAGTGCCTGAAAGTCTGCATCTGGGGCACATTTGGTGTCCCTGTGCATAGTCCAGTTCAAAGCAGTTCTGGGAGCCAGTGGCTCCTGCTCTGGTGCAAAACTGGACAAAGGACATGGGTGTAACCACCCCTCTGTCCTGACCCTCCCCTAAGAGGGTCCCCTGAATCTGTCCAACCCTCTCCCGTGGGTACAAAAGGGCTTACCTGGCTGTAAGACTTTAGATTTTACGTGGACAAGATTCTGCAAGAAGAAACCACTGATCTTCGACCATCTGGACACTCTAGACTTCGCTGGACTTCGACTGGGCCTGACTTCGTCTCCCTCTCCGTCCAAAGCTTTGTCTGTGCCCATGCTCCATACAGGCTCTGTGCAGGTCCTGTGGTTCTCCCAAAGACAACTGAAGAATCTCCCTTGGAGTGAAGGAGTCCCTCTCCTGCTTCACAGGCACCTAAGTGCAACTGACCAGTCTGCTGCTCCTGAGCTCCTGTGGACTCCGAAGATTTCAGCAACACAGGAGGTGGGTTTCTGAAGGTCCCTGAGGTTAAGCTGCCCTCTCACCGAGTTTGAGGCCAGTATCCCTCGTGGGGACTGCGTGACCCGAACCCCAGTTGCAAGTGCATATGCTTGTTGGTGATTCCCGAGCTTGTGCATTGGACTCCGTGTAGTCCTGACCCTGAGCAGTATTTGCACCAAAGAACTCCGGCCTCCTCGCACCGAGTGCTCCGTAGGCTGGTACTTGGCAATCTTGCTTGAGGTCCCCTCGCGACTCCTGGTCATTGGGCCTGTGGGTCCTCCAGAGGGTCATTTTGATTTCTGTTGGGCTTTCCTGGTTGTTCCAGATGTGCCCTGACTCCCCATTGCTTGGTGAGTCCCCTGGACCTTGCTGGTCCACACCGTAACCTGCTTGACCTTCCTACATGGGTTGCTTTTGCCAAGGATTTTTGGTGCTCCAGCCAGACACCGACCCCTCAGCACTCGACATCCTTTGTGGGACAGCTCACCTCTGGCTCCTGGTCATCCTCGACGTTTTCTGGTCCTCGTGGCTGCAGAGTCAAGCATCCCTTCTTCACACCTGAAGCACCCGACAACGGTGGGCATTCGTCTCCCGAGCCCCTGGTCACTCTGAGGTGACCCAGACTCTGTCCCCTCTGCTTTCAGGTTCCATCTTCGTCAAATCCAGGCTTGGATTCCACCGGACCCTTTTCACCTTCACGGCAGCAGTACTTCTTTGCAGCTCTCCGTTGAGAACGACTGCAGTTTCCGACGCCACTTCAGACCTATGCACCCGGCTCCCCTGGGATAGGTAACTCGGGTACTATGGTATCCACGGGTGGGGTGGCTCTTCAAACTCTTAAGTTCCAACAGGTTTGCTCGAAGTCCTCCTAGAAGGGTCCTTAAACATTAAAAGTGTAATCGCGACTTCCCCATAGAATTGTACGGAGCCCGCGGTCGTGTTCCCACACTGCACCCGGCCTCCGCGGGGTCCCTATCTACTCACCTTGGGTGGTTCCTTGGGGTCCCAGCAATTCTACGTGCTCCAGACCTTGTCTTGATCTCAGTCGTGACTGTTATACCACTATTTTAGTATATGGTTTGGTCCCCCCTGGAGCCCACTGTGTATTGTGCTACTTACAACTGTTCTATTGATCTCGTATTGTGTGCTCTGTATTCTATCCTCGTGTAGAGGATAGTAGAGAGTGTTATATTAATAAATACATATTTTTATATAACTACTGTGTGGTTCTCCTTTCATTTGGTCATTCAGGAGGTGATGTTCTGGTAAAACAAGCTGCTTTACATTCCTTCAAGATTAAGCCTGAAGGCTGCTCTCTACAGCTACCACTAGGATAGCTTTCTAAAGGTTATCTTTGACCTTTGACATCATAAGGGTCGTTTGGACTGGTACAAGGTGCCCACTTTAATTAGTGGACAGCATATACCAGGCCAACTTCTCACACGCAGCATTGTATATTTTGCTCCCCTTTGTGCCATTTCTATCTGTTTATCTGTTAGATTGTATTCAGAAAACAGAGACGTGCTGTTGATAAAACGCCAAGGCACGTAGCCTGCACGCAAAGATTGCAGCGTCCAGCTTAACAACATAATAGAACGTAGCTGTGATTGCCCGTGTTGTAATATTGCCAAATTTTGTTCTAGTATGTCTATCGCAGAAGATACAATGTTGCCTAAGGAATATATCCTGGAGGTCAATGTAGTTAACCCATTGTGTATCACTGCTAGAGATTTTTCTAGATTTATACGGTCTATTTCCCGTAGTCTCTCTGTGGCCTCTTGTTGGGATATTTACCAAATTTCATTGTAGACAGCATAATAGAAACGTTTCTGACGTGGCTTCCTGGGACCCATTAAAAAATCCCTAAGATCCACATCCTGTGTTAGTAAGGATAAGTGTTGTTTCACCTGTGTGAGTGTTGAGGTTTTTTAGCCAATCAAGGCGCAACTTCCCAACACTGTAGGATGTCACTACCCCTGGATGTTGTCTCTGTACGTATCGTGGATCTGGTCTATGGATACTAAACCCTTCGGTTTTACCCATGAATCTTGCTTGACAACTATTAGTGTCTTTGGCCCAAATCAACCATTTTCTCCATTTGGGGTCTGATCTGCTGTATTGTATAATGTCATCTACTGTAATTTCTTCCTGTGATGTTTTGTTGCCCTCGGTGTGTGATGGAGTCGGCAACCGAGGGCGTGTTCAAGTCTTTGTTCTTCGCTAGTCCAAGGCAAGACGTCTGTTGCACTGCCTCGTTCAAAAACATGATTTGTTGAGGGATGAGGCATGCTCTAAACAAAGCTTCTGTCCCCTGTACCTGCCATTCCCTAGTACCCCAGACTGATTTTAGGTCTATGGTGTCTTTCCAGAAGTCGAAACCTTGTTCGAACAACTGGGCAATAAAGGAAGCAGAGTAAATCTGTTTGGTGTTTGTCAACATATTCTTCTGTGCTGATGCTGGTGCAACCTTATAATAGTATGAGGCTGGGTCAGACATATTAAACCCTGAAAAATATGGACATTTCTGTGTAAATGTTTTTGAACTACCTTTCGGTGGTGTTGGACAATGTTCCCACTGGTGGTATGTGAACACATTTCTAGGATTTGCAGATTTATGCAGAATATGATGACCATAATGTTGATAACAATACATACAAAAAAAAATAAAAAATACATACTCTCGAAATCTGATGTGCTTTCCAATGTTTCACTATTAGAAAACGCAGCAGATTTTTCCAAATCAGATAAAATGTTATTAACAGTTTCAAAATCCCAATCATCGGAAAATGTACTTGAGGTAATGATATCACTCAATGATATTTTAAATAAATGAGGAATTCTTAAAATTTCAGTTGGACCAAATATATCGAAATCAACCTTGTCCCAAATTATACCATCAGGTATAGGAACTGCTGTAATGTTCACTGATGAGAAGTCTCTTTGTTCTCGATGAGATGATTGGTGTGGTTTTAAAAGTAAGTTCACCTTTTGGGCTGCAGAGCTTTGTCGAATGCATTTCCCATTAATAAGCATACTAAAAACTATTACCAAGCCTACCCAGAAAAGAAAGAAAAGTATCCCAGTGATTGTCCATAGTTCTACCCAGGGTGACGCCAGGTAAGTCTTTTTAAGAAAGTGCATAAAGGCTGTAAATTGCTGTTTGCGTGATTTTTTGGCTGTCGTCGTTTCCGGTTCACTTGGATCCAAAGAAAACGTATCAAAGTTTATGAAGTAGCCAGAAGCAGTTCGATCAATTGTTGGTATTGCATCAGGATTAGTTAAAATCGTACTTTGCTCTTGTCAAGGCATGTTGATGTAGACATCTGTATTTGGTCGAATAGCGAGTTGTTTTTGATTTTGAGTTTGATTTTGAATTTGAACTTCAGGTTCAAGAGGAATGAGTTCCATAGCATTGTTGCTTAGTCCTTCATTCCGTGTTGGAGGCTCTTCGAACGTGATGAGTCTTTCCGTTTGAACTTCTTGGATTGTAGCGAGAGGAGGGCGTCTGCTACTTTGGAGTCCACGTGGCCTACTGCTTAGTATCGGCCACATAGTGTGGGTTGATTAGGTCAATTGAGACAAATCTTTTCTCCTTTTTTACGGCAAGAGGCGGCAGAAGTACAGTTCTTGTTCCTTCAATTGCTAGGACCGGTACAGGCTTTCTGTATGATGGCCCAAATTCTTTTTTGTCAGCTATTTTATCTCTGACCAGATCCCCGACTTTTGGGATCCAGACAGGCCGTGCCGTGACTGATTTGACTTCCCCAGTGGCGGTCTGCTTCAGGTGGAAATTCCTTTGCTGTGTCCTGGATTCATTTAGATCCTGTAAAACAGCCAAACGATCATGGATGTCAAAAGGCTTTTCATCCGCCACTGTGCCTTCA
The DNA here is from genome assembly GCA_963921515.1 of Calotriton arnoldi. Taxonomy (NCBI): domain Eukaryota; kingdom Metazoa; phylum Chordata; class Amphibia; order Caudata; family Salamandridae; genus Calotriton; species Calotriton arnoldi. The sequence continues at coordinate 117,043 of CAWUFW010018314.1, forward strand.
CAATCAAGATCAGGTACCCACATTCTTGTCCCAAATAGGACCTCATATGGAGTGACACCCCCTGCAGAACTTCTTGGCATGTTGTTAAGAGCACGCTGGACTCCATACAGATGTTTTACCCAACTTTCACCTGTGCCTAATACTCTAGCTGTTAAAGATTGCTATAAGTCTTGTTTTTTTCTCTCCACTACCGAATTTCCCTCGGGATGGTACGGAGATGAGTACCGCAATGCTACACCCAATCCTCGCATGGCCTCCTTGTAAGCCCGAGAGCTAAACGCAGGGCCCTGGTCAGAATGTAATGTGCCAATTGCGTATGTCCCTATAAAGACTCGTAAATCTTGTTAATAACTGTTCGCACGTCAGCCGAGCGCTGGGGCCACACCCATAGGAATCTCAAGCAGGAATCCACTGCAACCATGAGGTACTTGTAAGCCCCATCTCTTTGAAAGTGGCTGCAGTTGTCCAAATAAACACACGCTATTGGTTTGTCAGATATTAATAAATGTGTCTGTGCTGGACGTGTTACCGTGGAACCTTTCATCTGCTGGCAGATGTCGCATTTCAAGACATAGTCTTTAGTCTGCTTGCTTAACCTAGGCCACCAATAGCGTTGTTTCAATAAAGAAACCATCGCCGTAACTCCTGCATGGGCAGAACCTATCCCTTCATGTGCTGCTAGAATTAAACCTAACCTACGATCCATGTTTGGAATTACTCTATCCCCCACTCCAGGAATCTGAGCAAATGGAATGTTATTGGCATCTAACTTGTAGGAATACTTGAGTGGAAACCTTTTTGGTACTGCTCCGCTGTTTTTGCGGGTTGCATTAATAGCTACCATAATCTCACCGTCTATTCTCGTTTTAGAACAAGTGATTGCAGCTACGGAGGCCGTGCGTACAACGCCCTTTGCGGCTTCATCAGCCAATGAATTCCCTTCAACGTGAACGCCATCACGCTGATGACTCAGTGTATGTATCATGTGAGCCCTCGGTAGTTTGGTTTTCAACTCCACTACCTGTTCCCATTGCATTTTATGCTTAATTGTGCCACCTTTTGCATCTTTGAACCCATTTTGAACCCAGTACTGCAAATATTCATTGTAAGAGTGCACACAGTAAAAGGAATCGCACACAATTAGTGAGGGGAATTCTTGATCCGTATTCACTAGTGCCAGTATTAGGGCTTTTAATTCTGCCAGCTGTGCCGTGCAGTCTCCTAGAGATTGCGTCTTTGTGCAACTCGGGTGGAACTTTCCATCCCGCATGCAACCTTTAACGATTGCACATGCTGCGCTATATTGTTGCTTACTCCCTATGGCCGGTTGAGCAGATCCGTCAGTGTAAATGATATATTCATACTGATCTAGAGGCATTATTTCGTTTGGTAGAGGATATTCTTGTTCGTATTGCAGGAATGCTTGTGTCTTTAAATTTGGGTCATACCTGTATTCTACATCTGTTGCAGTAAGAGAATTACCCCATTGTATCCATCTCGGAGGTAAGGCTTTAGCATTAGGAACGCTTGCCTTTGTCGCAGCCTCTAAGGCTGGAACTGGAGTTACTACTATTATTCGCTTCCCCTGAGCCAGTGCTCTTTCTCCCACTACAGCTGTCTGTCCTGCTGTCAGAATCTTTTCTGTAGATGCGAAGCGCATCTCAGCATTTGTGTACAAATGTGATTTGCATGCAATTGGTACTGTCTCACCTTCATTATATGTTAGATAGGTATACCCAGATTGACCCGCAACTATACGGATCACTAGGTTGCATACATATACGCGTGTCTGTAAGTGTTTGGAAGCTAGCGTTTCAGCTTGTAAGGAACAAAGTGTATCTGTATGTTCCTGTGTCCATTGTTTTACTGAAAAACCAGGTTTCATTAAATCGTAGAAAGGTTTTACTCTTTCTGCGTAATCTAAAATGTATGTTCTACCAAAATTTAGAAATCCCAGAATTGACTGTAAATTTTTCAACGATTTTGGAGGTTGGAGCAGCGCGCATTTTTCTAAAAAATTGGCTGCCAGGCTTTTTCGTTCACTTGAAAGCTCATATCCTAAAAACAGGACACTGAGATGGGCAATTTTTGATTTTTTAAAGTTGAATTTGTAGCCCTCAGATGCAAATCCCAAAATGATGGTATTCACTCTGTTCAAGTGTTCCTCCAGGTCATCGTCCGTCAGATAAATATCATCCACATAGGACAATGCCTCTTCATCCAATTTTTGAAGTAACTCAGTTACTCTGGCTGAAAACAACCCCGGGCTGTTCTTATACCCTTGGGGGAGTCGACAAAATTGCCGCTGGGTCCCTAGCGTTGAGAAGGCTGTTAGATACCTGCTTTCAGGCGCTATATTTTGGCAGAAAAATACATTTGAGATATCAGGTGTTCTTTTGTATTTTTTCCGCACAATGTTATTCATTAATGCAGCACTGTGTGCATTTTGGACTGCAAATTTCTTAGTGCAAGTGTTTAAATGTCTGTAATCTAAAACTAGACGATATGTGCTGACCGGTTTCATGACAGGAAACAAAGGATTGTTCATTTGTGAGGTGCAAGTTTCAATCACCCCTTGGTATTCAAATTGATCTAAGATCTCCCTCACCTGTTTTTTAGCTTCTTGCTTTATTGGATACTGCCTCTGTGCAGTTGGAGTATTTTATAAAGGAATTATGTGGTGGGTTGAATCCCCATCCCATCCAACATGGTTTTTGTATAATGCCAGAGCCTGGGCTACCGCCCACTCCTGCGCATAAGTGTGTTGCAAGTGCCTGGGAATATGGTCTAAGAAAGCCGGAAGAATTACCGTTTCTCCTTTAGGGCAATCCATGACGAAAGCTGGTGGCCAATCTTGTTCAGCTAATAAAATATCATAGCCAAACGTCAGGTTCTCCCAAAAGAGACCTCTCGCTGTTCTACATTTGTCCCCCTCCGTTTGGAGCATTATTTCATATACTTTATGTGGGGCACTCACCCTAGTATCGGGTGTTTCTACCGTGATATAATCATTCAAGTCCGCTGTCACCAGAAATTACATCAGGTTCTGGCGAGCTATTGTTACTTCTGCCGCACTGTCTAGCATCGTCAGAGCCCATTCCCCGTTCAGTAGTCGAGTCCTCAGAATTCTGGGCATGTCTGATCTTTAGACCTGCAACTTTCTTCTTTTTGAACTGTGGCTTTTGCTTTGGTTTTTCTTCTGTTTTAGAAGTGTCATCTTGAGCGTGCTGCTTGTCTCCGGACTTTGTACGCTCTTCTTGTCTCTCTAACCGTCCTTCCCTCTCGGAGTTTTTCAATGAACCCTGAAAGGAAGGAGAGGAACGTGTATCAGTATCCTGATACCTGTCAGGTTTCCTAATATTGTCCCTATTCCTAAGGTTATACCTCTTTTCGGAGGGCTCCTGTGGAGGAGATCTACCTCTGGATTGAGATCTATTTCCTTTAAAATGTTTTTTTTTTTTATTGTCCCACTTCTTCTTTGTTGAAGCAGGTGTCTGCTTGGAAGTGTCCTTTTCCGGACTGCCCTCAAGTTGTGGTTTTAAAGCTTTCCCACCCAAACTGTCCATGCCTAATTCTTCATACGCAGTTTCAATTATTTTGGGTAGTTCGTGTTCCTGTTCTAAAGGATCGAACTCCCTCAGGCATTGGTTGATGGCCACTGAAGCTGCTTCCCCCTTAATGTTAGCTAGTATTATGGCTGATACCTGGGCATAGTTACCTAGTAACTTCATCCCTAAGTTTAGGGCAGGTTCTGCTCCGTACTCATTTTGTATTTGTCTCAATACATCAGGTACTATTGCTAATGACGGGATACCATGTGTTGTGGTATAAATGGCAGCAAAGACTGTACCCCAAGTGGTACAATCCTCTAATTGTGGTGTTATCCCCATGGGCAAGCAGATTGTTAGCATTCTGTGTTTTTCATATGGGGTAGTATTCGGGAATACTGCCTCTAGCTGCGTTATTTTCTGAGCTACCCAGAATAGTATTTGTTCATGTTTTGTGGGCATTTTAACCATTACCCCATGTAATGTTTGTGGTGTAATTTTAGTTGCTGTACCCTGAATTTGAGTTCCATTTGTTGCAACTATTGCTGGTTGGACTGTAAGTGTCCTCATTACGAATTGCTTCAAGTTTCTGTATATTTTAATTAAATCTTTATGTTGTATGAGTAAGTCTCCTGGTTGCATTGTGTCAATGTCAGGATGTGGTGTGTAGGCAGTAGCGGCCCGTGGAGGGAGTGCCATGGGGCGGTGAGGCTGGGCGGGGGAGGGGCAGGGTGGGGGGTAGTAAACTCCGGCTCATGGCCGACCGGAGTAATGTAAAGAAATAAATAAATAAAACGAATTTCGTTGCGCGCGCTGAAACGCATTTGGCGTTTGTTGTAGGCCCATGAGTAAAACAACAAATCTGGCAGTGCTAAACCTCCCTTCTCCACCCTCCTTCTCAATTTCTTCCATGCTATTCTGGGGCCTTTACTTGACCAAATAAAACTGCTAATCTGACTTTGCATCTTTTTAAGCCATTCCTTCTCAAAAGGGAGGGGAGTTGCGTCAAACAGAAAAGTGAGTTTCGGAAGGATCATCATTTTTACTAAATTTACGGGACCCAACAGAGTGAGCTGAAGATGAGACCAAATTTTTAGAAGTCCACCAACTTCTTTCTTGACTTTTTCAAAGTTTACTTTAGTTATTTTAGTAATATCCTGTGATATCATGACTCCCAGATATCTCATTTCACCTCTACTAGCGGCATCTCCTACTTCCAAATTCTTGTTCCTGTTAATATCATAACCCGAAATTTTTACAAAGTCTGCCGTCAAGGTCATGATACGACTCAAGGTATTTTGAAGGTTGGTTGTATAAATGAGAATATCATCAGCGTATAGACCCAGTTTCTTACTCCACCCGTCATATTCAAAAGGTACAATTCCCGGATCCTCCCTGATTTTTCTCGCTAGGCGCTCAATGTAAAGATTGAATAAGAGCGGCGATAAGGGGCAGCCCTGTCTCGTTCCCCTGGTGATAAGAACAGGATCAGTCAAAGAGCCGTTGACCAGGACTCTAGCTTTTGGCACCGCATAAAAACCCGCCAGTGCCCTACAGAAATTTAGCCCAAGATTTAGAGACTTTGCCACACCTTGTAGGTAGACCCAGTTAACCCGGTCAAATGCTTTAGTGGCATCCAATGCTACCACCGCAAGCGGGAGCTCATAAACAGTCGCCAGGTCTATAGAGCCTATTAATGTATAGGTCAGCTCTTTCAGAGATCTACCATGTATAAACCCTTTTTGGTCTAGATGCACCAGCTCCGCCATTGACCCATTTAACCTATCGGCCAAGATTTTTGCAAAGATCTTATAGTCGCAATTTAAAAGCGATATTGGCCGATAGGAATCACAATTTTTGGGGCACTTTCCTGGCTTCAAAATTAGCGAGATAGTAGCATCCTTCCACGAGGCCGGCATTTCGGCCCCTTCAACATACAGGTCGTTAAAGATTTTTACTATGATAGGTATTAGTACATTTGCCAAGGCTTTGTAAACTTCATGGGGCAAGCCATCGGGTCCGGGAGCCTTCCCCTCTTGCCCTGTCTTAATGCAAGATCTACTTCCTTCGCATTAATCTCCCTGTTCAAGTGCCTACTCTTATCTGATGAAAGGGGGTTAATGCAGCCTTGCCCTAGTCATACTTCCATCTCGTTTTCAGTAGGTTTTAGCTCTTCTTGGTAGACTTTACTATAATAACTGTGGAAGGCTTGCTCAATACCTTTATTATCTCTAATTAAGGCTCCTGTGTGTTCGCATTTGACCTGACCTATCCTATTTCTCACCTGCTTTCTTTTGGCCTTCCAAGCCAACAGCTTGCTGCATCCCTCACTGTATTCAAAATGAGCCAGGCGACTGACCTCCCACCTTTTCCTAACCCTATCTTGTAGTATTGTTGCCAAATTAGATTTTGCTTCCAACATTTTCTGTGACAACCTTACCCGGGCTTCTTCAGCTGCCCTAGGGTCAATCAGATCTCTTTCTAAAGAATGGACCAACTCCTCTACTGCAGGCACCTCTTTGTGATATCTCCGCCTTTTTTCTGCAGCCAGTGCCCCTAGTCTTCCCCTTAAAAAGGCCTTATATGCATCCCAGATTATTCCAGACGCAGCCTAACCCCAATTAAACTAAAAAAACTCTTCTGTCTCTCTACTCAGTAGTTCTATGACTACCTCTTCTTGCAGGATCATACAATCTAAGGTCCACAAAGACACAAGGCTTTCTCAACTCCAAAGAGTTTTTGTTCCTTAACACCAAATCACCGCGAACTCCGGTGATTTACACCCTTCCCAAAATCCATAAAAATGACACCACACCACCTGGGCGTCCCATAGTCTCTGACTGCGGTTCTATTTTAGAACCATTGGGCCAATATGTCGACCATTTCATCAAGGATTTTGTTCCCAAAACAGACTGCTACATCAGAGACAGCATGGCTATGATAAACTTAATAGAGCACCACCCATTCAACACGGATTCTGACATTCTATGTACTTTAGATGTCGAATCCCTTTATACTAATATTCCATAGGTGGAAGCAATGCTAGTCATCGAACGCACTCTGAATCTAAGACCCCGCCCGCACAATGTACCCACTATTTTTATACTGCAACTGCTTGAACTATGCCTCACAAGGAATTTTTTCACATTTGACAACAAATTTTATCAGCAGGTAAAGGGTACCTCCATGGGTGCAGTTTTCGCACCAAATCTAGCCATACTGTTTATGGACCATTTGGAAATGTCCAAAATTCTTACACCTCATAGTCCTTTCCATACGGGCATCACCCTATGGAAGCGATACATCGACGACATTTTTCTAATTTGGCACACTAACGAAGACAGTCTCAATCAGTTCCTGCACTGGCTCAATAATAACTGTCAGGGTCTCACTTTCACTCTCACACACAGCAGATCATCCATTCCATTTTTGGACCTCACGATCCAGCTCTCCAATGGTGAACTGATTACAAGTCAATATAGAAAGCCTACAGTACGAAATACCTTGCTCAAATATGACAGCAACCATCCACGTGCATTACGAGATTCACTCCTGTATTCACAATTTCTACACATCAGGAGGAATTGTTTCCTTAAAGAAAACTATTTCCAAGAAGCTGCAGTACTCTCCTCCAAGCTCCAAACACGCGGATACCCAAAGTGATTGGTACGTTCCGCACTGAAAAGGGCATGGTACTGCCCAAGAGATGTCCTCCTGTCCCCTAAACCTAAGACTAACCTTAACCGCATGGTATGCGTAACCACTTTTTCGCCTGTGTCAAATGGCATACGTAAATCCGTCCTAAAACACTAGATGATCCTCAATGCAGGCATTTTGAACAATGAACGTCCCTTGTTCGCTTTTCGCAAAAGTCGCAACATAAAGGACCACTTAGTCAGAGCAGCATTACCCACCATCAAACCACCAACGACACTCACTGAACTGTGGGGACTCAACCACCTGATAGGGCACGTTAAGTGTGGGAATTACAGTGTTTGTGATTTCGCTATTGAAGGAAAAGAATTTGCATTCAATAATGTCAAGGTCACAGCCAAAAGCTTCTCCAACTGTAACTTGTGTAATGTGATTTATGTAATTCAATGCCCTTGTCAAAAAATCTATATAGGACAAACAACGCAGAAAGCCCATCTCAGGATCTGCCAGCACCGCAGCAGGATTCGCTGCAAAACGCCTAATGCACCCCTTGTCGAACATTTTTCCAATGCTGGGCACAATGGAGACGATATAAAATGGACTATTATCAGCCAGATCAGGCCTCCACCAAGAGGCGCAGACATTGGCAGCTTGCTAAACAAAGAGGAACTCAAATGGATTTTGCGTACCCAGAGCATAAAAAATGGATTAAACAGAAATGAGGATTGGACAACCTTATTGTAAATTCCCAACTGTAATTTTCCTGAATGTCCCCTAAATCCTATGTGTGAAGTACCTTTATTAGTTACCTTTTGTCCCTGAAATCTTATGCATGATATATCATGTTCTGTTACCTCCAATTCAAATCACATATGTTCTTTCTGTCCTGTATATATCTAGTATTTCCTCTGTATCCATGATTTCCTTGCTGCACTCTATTGCTGAAACACGTATGCTACACTATTGCCGTTGTTCATGTCTTATTTTTAAAAAACAAAGTCCTTTGTTATAGGGCATAAACCCACTCCCCTTGCATGTAACCCAATCCCAATTGCACAATTTTTGCCATCACCAGGCTATGCTCACAGCATCACGGGAGCAGCATATCAGAGACACCTGCTTTTTCATACCCAAAATGTCCGCCGCAATTTACGGTCTAGCTCCCTTTCACCCCCGCGTTATCCCGCGCTATTTAACTCCCTGGCGCTTGTCGCACCCAGCAGCAGCATCGAGCCACCGAGCTCCCTCCAAACGGTATCGGACCGTCCTCGGACCCCCTGCCACCGGCACCGCCGTAATTTATGTATTTTAGGTAAGGACCCATCACTCCATGCGCCATTCGCCTGCACCCTGCACTACAGGGTTATAACTTGCTTATTCCCATCACAGGCATCCATTCCCGCCAACGGTCATCCTCCCTGCGGCCCCCCGCAGCAATCTATTACTCTGTAGACGGTATCGGACCGTCGCCGGACACCCGGCCACTGACACCGCCGCATACCGACCTAATCTAGGTAAGGAAACCCCACGCCCCAGCGTTTTTTTGCCCGCATCCTCTATCACAGGCCGGAGAAACTGCTCCTTCGCATTACAGGCTCACCTCTCCGCCCATGGTCATTATCCTCGTGGCTACTCCTAGAAATCATCCGCTCCTTTTGACGTCCCCATTGAGCCCTTGAGCTCGGCACAGACGGCCACGTACCGTCAGCCATATCCCTTTTACGGGCACCTCCAAGAAGGTAAGGACCTCCAGCCCTTCCCGGCGCTGGTTCCCCTTCCAGCTTAATGAGCTCCTAAAACCCAATTATCTGCCCTCGATAGGGAGCCCTCCCTATGAGTCCTCTCCACGCAGTGTGCACTGATAGGCAGCATGCACACCCGACTTTCGAGAGCCACGATCTTTCACCACACTGATGCGCGTTCACAAAACACAGATCCTCCACTCCCCCGTGCATCCAACTGTATCACCACTTTCAGCATCCTGACTGCGAAGCTGCGTAATCACAGACTTTTCACAAAAGGATTTTTCACTGCGCCGTCTGCACTTTGCGTAAATGGGAATCTTCCCTTACTAATCAGCATACTCTTTTTTCCTTCCTTCAATCCTTTTTCCTATTAATATGTAATCAATTGTACAGTCCATATGTTGTTCAGGCACTGATTGTGTTCTATCCTGATGATGATCCCAGTATCTCTGTAAACGGGATCGAAACGTCATCGACCTTTTAAACACCGTGCACACAAACTATCTATATGCCATGTGTTACGGTTGTGTCAACTATCACACTTGTTTCACTTTTCATATTTAATAACAAGCCTCTCTTCGTTTTGCCTGACTGTTTCGTTTAGTTTTTTATGTTTCTTATGGTTTTATGTTACTATTATTATTTTTTCTCACAAACTGACTCACTTTTATCTCCTTGGATACAGGAATGTATTCCACTGTATATTGTTCTGTGTTTTTTGATATCTAAAAATTAAGTTTGATTAAATCCTACTATCCGCCTGGATAGCAACTATATAGAATTGATTCTGTTCGATATTCATTTCTTCTGTTCATTTCTACTCCTGACAAGGACCACTGTCCTCGATAAAAGTTGATACCCAAGGTCCTTGCTTACCTAATTGGGTTCCCTTGTTTTTGTTTAAAAGAAATTTTTTTTAGCACAATTGTTACATTTATTTAAACCCCCTAAGATTAGGGTAATTTTTCCATGCCCAATCAGTAGTATTGTAGAAGTGATTGTGATGTTTAATAATAAAGAAGGAATGTCCTCCATCCTATTGAAAGAGACTAGCCTCCGGGTTGTAGGCTCTTGATAAAGTCATCCACCTTTTCACCAGAGTGGAAGATGTGCATCTTATCATCTAACATCACCTTCAGAATTGCTGTAAATCTCAGCTGGACTGAAGCGCCCATTCTCTTCAGTGTATCTTCTTTGTCCCAGCTCCCATTGCCTGTTGGAGGTAGCAATAGAAACATCTGACCTAAACTCATATTTAATTCCGTCTACCTCGATTGATTTCATACCCAAGGCTTTAGACTGAATTTTCTCTTTCAACGTATATGTTAAAAAATTTAGTACAATTTTCCTGGGCTTGGACCTGTTAGTATTGAGTCTAAAAGGATCTCTATGTACCCGCTGTAGGTCTTTTGCAATCTCTTCTTCTGACTCTTCCATCTGTAGCTCATTCTTGATCAGTTTGACTACGTAAGCTTTTATGTTATCCCCTCTCTACCTTCCGGAACTTTCAAGATTTTCAAATTGTTCTGTCTCTGGAAGTTTTCCAGTCTTTCGACTCTGTCTTGCTGCTCTCTTTCCACTGATTTTAATTTATCTATTTCAGCACAGTTTGCCTGTACAATTTCCCGGAGCTCTTTAACCACGCCTTCTAACATTGTTGTTCTGTTACTGAGATCATCTATCTTCCTCTCCATAACTTCACAAGCATTTTTTATCTCCATCTGATTTAACTCTGATATCTCAAATCTATTTTTGATTTCAGCGGATGCCTTATCTAAGAGTGATCCCACAGATGGGTCCTCCTTCTCAAAATGCTTTAGGTTCTGCTCAGGGTCCTTAGTGTTGGAGGGCTTTTCTTTTTGTTTATTTTTTTTATATTCACGAATTTGCCGCAAACATTTATGATACATATTTTCCGCTACCGCAGTTATTCACAAAAAAGGCAAGATTTTTTGAAAATGTAAAAAACATATATACACATACTGAAATTAATGTCTGTAAGCAGTAGTTTACTAATAAAACATATAAAGTGAGATTTTTATAATTTGTTTTTTTGTTGAACAATGTTTTATTCTATTTCCCCTAATCGAGAATATGTTGGCGTTCACAATGATGCCATGAATATAACATGACTATGGAAGAAAGGGATTTCATTGGACAAGACACTTTTGTTTATTCTAAAGGAAGTCCCCACCCAGTTTTCTTCTCTTCAGACTTCCTGTGCTGATATTGGAGATTCACATTTCAGCACCTGCTCTGTTTAATTTGAATACTGATTCAGTTTATTTTTGGGAAATGATTTCCAAATTAAATGGCATTTGGTGGCAGTGAAGATCAGCAGCCACACCTTGATGACAACAGTTCTTTGGAGGAGGAACCCCCGGTAAAGCGGCAATCAATTGCTTGGGAGTATTTTACCATCCCCTCTGGGGAGAAGAAAGTGGTTGCTAAACATGTGAAGTGCTCAATATGTGAGAAGACCCTCTCAAGGGGTACGTCCAAGAAGTATCCATGTGGCACAATGAGTATGTGGGATCATCTGAAGACATACCACTTTAAGGAGTTGACCAGAGCACAGAGGCAATGAAGTGCAGGAGATACGTTTACCTCAACTGCTCCTGGACACCCTCTACAATTTGAGGTCCAGCAACAGTTCAAAAAACAACTCACCTGAACTTCAAAGACTTGGCATTTTTGTGTGGACTGCAAAATAATTCTAACTGTAGGGGAACAATCTGTTGCCACACTTTTGGATGCTGCAAAAGTGCATGAGCTAATTTTTTGTTTTTTTGTTTTTGAATGGCACTTGTTTCTATAGTGTTCAGTTTTTTCTTTTGAAACATTTTCCATTTGCAATTTTATTTATAAAAGAAACCAAAAAGAAACCAAAATGTTAAAAAAACAAAAAAGTTCTCAAAAAACAAAAAAAAACAAAGGGTCTCATTAAAACCACCTTTCTTGGTTAAAAAAAGATAAACTGTATGTGTGTGTATGTATAAAAAAGAGTATGCGTGAGTGAGTTTCTGTGTTACTGAGTGAGTGGATGCATGAATGAGTAAGTGTATGTGTAAGTGTTTGAGCGAGTGGGTGCGTGGGTATGTGGGTGAGTGAGTGGGTGTGTCAGTGAGTGCATGGCTTAGTGAATGAGTATGAAAAAGTGAGGGGGGTGTATGATCGACTGTATTAGTGAGTGAGTGGGTGTGTGAGTAGGTGTGTCAGTGGGTGTATGGCTTAGTGAATGAGTGTGTGAGTATTTGTATGGGAAAGTGAGGGGTGCATGAGTGACTGAATTGGTGAGTGAGTGAGTGGGTGTGTTTGTAGCTGTATGGGTGAGTGATTAGGTGTGTCAGTGATTACATGGAAGAGTGACTTGGTGTGCTAGTGATTGTGTGGGTGACTGAGTGGGGATATGAGTGGGTCTATGAGTGAGTGAGCGAGTGGGTATGTTTGTAGCTTTATGGGTGAGTGATTGGATGTGTCAGCGGTTACATGGGAGAGTGATTGGGTGTGTTAGTGATTGTATGGATGGGGGTATGAGTGACTGTATGAATGAGTGTCAGTGGTTACATGGCAGAGTGACCGTGTGTGTTAGTTAGTGTATAGGTGACTGAGTGGATGTATGAGTGACTGTATGGGTGAGTGAGTGGGTATGTTAGTATCTGTATGGGTGAGTGAGTGGATATATGAGTGCTTGTGTCAGTGCCAAAAAGGAAACTGATTGTGTGTTTCACTTGCTGTATGGGTGTCTGACTGGCTATGTTAGTAGCTGTATAGGTGACTGAGTTTGTATATGAGTGTCTGTTTGAGTGAGTAAGTAGATGTGTTTTTAGCTGTATGGGTGAGTGATTGAGTATGTCAGTGGTTACATGGCAGAGCGACTGGGTGTGTTAGTGATTGTATGGATGACTGAGGGGGTATATGAGTGACTGTATGGGTGAGTGAATGTGTGTGTTAGGAACTGTATGACTAAGTGAGTGGGTATGAGTGAGTCACTGTATGGTTAAGTGAATGCATGTGGTACAACCTGTATTGATAAGTGAGTCAGTGTGTTATTAATGTTGTGGATGAGTGAATGGGTATGTGAGAGTCTATATGGGTGTGTGACTGGGTATATGAGGGGCTGTATGAAAGTCTCTCTTGGTTTCAAAGCAAAAAGAACATAAATATTAGTTAGTATTACTTCTTACAAAAATCTACAATAAGCTTTTAGTTTCTGCAGTGCATAAGTTCATAGTATAAATAAAACACTCAACTTTTTCATGTTGTAGAAGTATTTCATACTAAAGAAAACTGTTTCCCTTTTTTACTGTTCACAGCTTTTGTACTTGTACACCATAATAAATGTACTGCATAAATATTCATCCTTGGGCAGTGAGAAAAGCAATCATAAAGACTGTAAAAAAACGTTTTTTCAATTCAGCACCTGCTCTTTTTTTCTAAATTCAATTTTAGTGCTTTTTATATGATTTCAAAATAAAATGGCATCTGGTGGCAGATAGGATCAGTTGACACACCCTGTTGAACAGAGTTCCTTGAAAGAGCAACCTCCAGCAAAGTGGAAAACAATTGCATGGAAGTTTTTCACCATCCCCTTAAGGCACAACAAAGTGATGGCAAAGCATGTCAAGTGCTCTTTATGCGGCAAGATCCTCTCCAGAGGTACGTACAATAAATATTTGTGTAGCACTATAAGTATAATGACACTTCTAAAGACATATAACTCCAACAATGTTGAAAAAGTAAAAGAACATACATGTAAGCTAGTATTATATTTAAAACATTTCAGAAACAAACAGTACACATTGCTTATGCTGTAACAGTATATCACATTATAGTAAAACATTTCATTTTTTCTTTTTCGCCTTTTTCACTGTTGTCAGCTTTCATACTTGTACACCATAAATTATGTACTATATGAAGATTCATCCTTGAACAGTGGGGAAAAACAATCACTTAGATTGTAGAGAAAAAAACTGCAAAGTACATCACTACAAATAAGTGACACTATGCATTGCACACAGCACAATTATTTAATAAATTGTTTTACCTACAGTTACCGAATTAATCTAAACAAACATTTGTCAAAAATAACTGTTGTATTATTATAACTGGCATAATAGTACTAATAGATATAAAGCACACTTTAATTCTGGAGATCCTTTTGAAAACATCACTCCTGGTAGGCCGAATGATGCCTTAAACACTGAAGATCTATGTCGAAGAAATACTGTATATCACTTTTTCTCATCAGAAATCCTCCTTAGAACTTTGGTTGAAGAAACATGAGGTATGAATTTGGAAGTTTGAAAGGCAGTTTCAGTTTGAATTTAAGGTTGCTGTCATTGCACTGCATACATCCAGTTTCACTCTTTAAATATACAGTATAGTATCCAGATGTTATATTAAGTCCTTTGTGAAAGATGAAAGCCATAGTAGTATAAGTTCTTCCAGACATTGTTATTTGTCCTGCCTTGAAGTTTGTAATGTTAGTTTCCAATTTGGATCCATCTGCTCTGCATCATTGTAGCATTAATATAAGGTATTTTCCACTTCTTTGTATAGGCAATGTAGACATAACATCTATTTTGGAACATTGTATTTTGGTTAGAGTTTTTGATCAGTTTGTCAAAACACACAGTTTTGAAATCCGGCAGTGTTAAGTACAGAAATCATTCAGAATGTATTTTAGTGGTAGACGTAAAAGAGCAGTCTTCACACTTATGGTTCCATGTGTAAATCAGTCCAAATAAGTCATCAATACTTATTTCTTCTTCTTCTGAAACTCAAAGGATGACCATTATAAATTACTGTACATCTTGTTGTCTGTTCTAAGTAAATAATACTGATCCACTACAATACATCTACTAGATCCTGAATGCCCGAAGCACAATGTATTGCAGTCCTATCACTATGTAAACATTGCATTTATAAGATGTGGTAAATGAAACAGTACACTGAGAACAACATTTGCTTAGCAGTTGACACCAGAAGTGTTTGACAACTGGTAACATAAATATCTCCCTCATTTTCCAGTTGTTTCTTCTTAACACCTTCCTTGTTCTCCTTTTTTTCAGCAACATCAGTAGATTCTTCTGTAAGCTTCCACTTTGGACAGATTATCCATTATTCATAAATGGGATGCTGTCCTAATTGAGGAGCGTATATTCTTCTTAACCAATTGCACTCTCTGACACAACTTGCATCATCACTAAATTTCCTGCATCAAAATCAATCAAAAACAAACCGGATATTGTTCTAGCTTGAGACAATGCTACATATGACATACCCTATTTGAATAGAGTACTACCAATATTAATAAAAACTACATCCTCACTTAAACCGTGAGATTTGTGTATAGTTAGAGCATATGCTAGAGACACTGGGTACTGCTGCTGCCATACATGTAAGTTCTTTACAAGCAAAAAACTTACAACACATTGACCAATCTGCTTCACACCATCAATCTGATCAAATTTTATGGGTAAGCATTCAACCGTATCCCTATTTGGAAAATTAATTAAATCAATAACTTTACCCATTGCACCATTTAATATTCCTTCCTCAACATTTAAATTATGCCACAACATTACTCGACTGTTTTTGCATACGCATAAACACTTATCTATTCCTCCAGTTCTGGATACAGATTTCTCCAATTAATACAATTATGCTTGTAGTTTTTCACCTAGCAGTACTGTCACCCCCTGGTGTTCCATTTTATTGATTGCTGTAATTTCTGAAATGTGTTCTTTCTCCAGTTTTAGTAATTCTTCATTAAATTGGAGCACTCCTGAAGTGTAGGCATTAAACATATTATGAATTTCTCTTCTTCAATGAAATTGAACATTAGCTCTGCTGCTGTGTTGTTAAACAAAAATAGTTTCTTGATAAGTCGACTTTCTAAGGAATGTTTCCCTCCTTTGTCAGAATTCCTACTCTAACATCTTTTAGAATATTTTTGTATTCCATGTCAGATGCTTGACCCATATTTTTAAGTAGTTCTTTGTATTGGAAGTTTAGCCAAATGTTTACATTGCCAATACTTCCCAAAGAATTCTGAGTTTCATGATGGAGAAGTGTCTTGAAAACAGGCTGTCCTTTGACGAGGGTAAATTGCAGTAGGTCACCGAAGACAATTAAATATTTTCTTCCACATCAAACTCTGTTTTTTAAAATCTGTTGCATTCTCACATGTACGAAGGCAAGCATTAAGTTTGAGACCATGCTCACCTCATCAATGAAGAAAAGCTTCAGTTTCTTCAGTACACTTGAGACTTCATGACAAGCTTCACCAGATAAATTCTTTTAATGTTATATGCAGCTAATCCAGTTGGTGTTGTTACTACACATGGGGGGATATTACCAAGGAATAGCGATAATTATCGCAAAGCGCGCTTAGCGCTGTTTTTTTTATCGCCGGCTATCACTGGATTTCATCGCGGAGATAACGCGTTATTATCAACGCTTATCTCCAAGGCGATAAAAAATCCAGCGATAGCGGCGAAACCCAGCAATAGCGCGAGGAATCCAGCGATAAATTCTCTGCGCTAATGAAAAGCTTGCCAATAGGCAGGTGAGGACTTAACCTTACAATCCACCTCCCATTGACAAGAATGGTTAAGTCAAGTTTTTAGCAGGTGTTAAAATCCAGCGATAATCGTGGTTAGCGCAACTTTTTTTATCGCTTCGCGGGCATTGCTAATAGGGGGAAGTTGTGTTTGCGACTGTTTCCAGTCGCTTTTGGTTGGGAACGCCTACTTTGCATGTCATTAGCGATAATTATCGCTGACATGCAAAGCGGCACCAAAACGGTCGCTTTCGCCATAAAGCTGTCGCTAGCAGCTGTTAGCGACAGCTTGCTAAAAGGGCGATAGAAATATCGCCGCTTTAGCGGCAAAAAGTGCCGCTAAAGCGGCGATACCGCCCTTGCTAATTTGCCCCATGATTCTTTAGTCCCCTGTAGATAAGCGGTGAGAACTTTAATAAAAGAGCCTTTCCTTGTGCCAGCTTTACCACTGATGTATTATAGTATTGGCTTCAATGATGAGCATTCACATTCTTCCTTCTCGTGGAGAAATTCATGCTCTATTTTCTTATTCACCTCCATATAAATTTCTTTCTCTTCGCCGTTTATTTGTCCAACTAACTGTTCCAAATCAACACTTTCCTGTCTCGCTAGTTCCATTGCACTTTCCACCTCATTCATGGCTATTGCAGCTTCATTTTCAACAATTGGTTGTCCAAGAGGATCTTGAATCAGTGGTCCAGAACTTTGGCTGCTCTGTGAACTCTCTTTAGCTATCTCCGCAGCAATTGATTCTTTCTGTTCAATCTCATCATTTAACATTTTGAAATAGTTTGGAAAGACTGAACATTGAATACTGTCTTTCACAACATTGAAAGAATCTTCATAGCAGACATACTCTCAGAGTAATTCGGATTCAGCATGTCAAGACATGAAGAGTTGTAGAAGTGGCAAATAGAAAAACTCTCTTTTGTCTGGAGTTTGGCAACTAAGTTTTCTGTGGTTAATTAAATTTCCTTTTGCGTGTCTGACCGAACACCCGTCACATCCAACTACTGCATATTTTTCTTCTATTTATTATGTTGCATTGCTTCTATATCTTTAGTGTTGAAGTACTTCATAATGGCACATGTTTTCTAGATGTGGACTCCTTCTTGGATAGTATGTTCCAACATATTTGAGTTCACCATGGTTGTACCTTCTTGGGCGAACTCTGCTAGGTACTGAATTTCCGGTAAAGACTTCAACACTCTGTTTTGTGTGCTTGCTAGACTTAGACTTACACAAACAATTCCCCTTGTCTTCGAGAACAAACTGTCAAAGCTCAACTGATCTCAGCACTCATAGGACCCTATTACTCTATGGAAAGTATTTTCAAGCTGAAGCTGTACAATTTCTAGGTTAGAGTTTTTTCTCCTTATATCTCCTCCCACATCTCCTTCATCTCTGTCTTTTCTGATTTTGTAATATATGAAGTGACATAATGAGCAACAGCGATGGAGTTGTCTGCAGCAAATTATTTATCTATATTATCATTCCATATTTTGAGACTAACAGGGTTATAATCATTTTAACTGTTATGTATAATCATATCTCGTTTTATCTGTTTTTTAGCTTTTTAATCTGTTTTTATGTATTGTTTATATCTGTGAATGTTCTTTCATGGTTTACGGACTGAAATAAAGAAAGATTGGATTCAATATAATCATTATAATACTAGGAGGGCTCTGTTCTTCTGAGGTTGTTTTTTGGGTGATTTTCTTGTCAGTGTATGTCTGACTGCAGATAAGAAACTTTAACTCTTCCTTGGGAACTAACAGGTCATGGAAATCTAAACCGACATCTTATGTAAAATGTTCTTTTGCATCTGTAGTTTCGATAACAGTACTTCCCTTCATCTATGCGTTTGAAAGCACAGAACTTGTTGTCTCAGATTGTTTTCTCCACTTTCTTTCGGGATGGTGCATGTCACATACTATTTTATGAAAGAGAGTACAGATTAATCACTGTCTGTTCCAAATTTCTGTTCATCTTTCATCGATAACAGCATGTGAATATGAGAAGCACCCCTCGCTTGGTACTCTTTATGTCAAAATAAATCAGTTACTTCACCAAGAAGAGGATTTGTTTTGTTGCAGGTGAAAGACAGCATGGCTTGAAACCTTTGGTTAAAATATATACAAACATTAGCAGGATCCATGAGCAAAGTTCTCGTGCAGTCTTCACATTGATGTCCTTAATGTTTGAGTTCGCTTCTCCCCAAAATTTAAGCAGGTCATCCCACACGTACTCAGCACAAATAAGGGCCAGATGTATGACCATTTCATTTTGTGAGTCTCTAATTGCAATTTTTTGTGACTCTCAATTAGAGACTCACAAAATGAAATGTACTAATGTGTCTCAGATGCATTTAGTGATTCCAAATGGGATCGCAAATGGCCTACTACATCAATTTTCATGAGGTGGGTCGCAATTTGTGACCCACTGGGAAGGACCTGGAATCACAGGGATAATGGCCTGGTGCATGTCAGTGACTGCTTTTTAAATAAAGCAATTATTTTATTGAAATGCAGCTCGTTTTCCTTTAAGGGAAACAGGATGCATTTCAAATAAAAAAATGAAAAGCAACCTTTTCATTTTTGAAGAGTAGGCAGTGGACCACTGCCTGCTCTTAAAACATGTTGGTGCTCACATTCACAAAGGGGAAGGGCTCCCTAGGGCCCCTTTCTGCTTGCTATTGGGTAACAACTAAATTCAATTTGGTGGTAAACTGCAATTGTTTTGTGACTGCACTCTGGTCGCAAACAATCGTACATGTTCCTGCGATATGCTATTAGGAAGGGACACCCTTGACATGCCCCTTCCTAATACAGACTTACAAACCCTATTTTGTGAGTCGGTATAAGACTATCAACTCGCAAAATAGGGCTAGTACATTAAAAATGACATTTTAGTGATCGCTAATGGCCTGATTGTCTGTTAGCAGCCATAAAAAATGGTCATACAGGCAACTCTAAGTGCCAAAAACCAAGTAGGTGTACCTAGGTTTGTCAACATACATTTCAGTTCTCCATGACGATGATACCAATACTCGTTGGTGCCACGTTGGCACGCCATCAAATTAATCAAGTTGTATTCTAGTTTTTCATCCTTTCCATGAACTTTGTCAACAAATTCCTTTGCAGAAAGATTTTGAAGGTTAAGTCCTATCTTCAGTATGTGGTTTACAGCATATGATAAATCAGACTAGTCACTCTCAAACAGAAGATGGAATATGTATGAAATACACTGATGAAATCTAGTATCCTCTGAATATAACCTGTTTGACCGGTATTCAGCTGCTGGTATTTGTATGGGGCAGTCATCTCACCAGCCACCTGATCCAGTGGGAAATATTTGTGGAAAACAGCGCTCCTCTAAACTTTTCTCCCACACACTCGTGGGAGCTCCTTTTGCTTGTTTCATTTAAAAGAGAGCAATAGCATCACCAATAACTTCTTTAGAATGGAATGGATAAATGCCTTAGTGTTCATAAATTCTTCTGAGCTGGATTGATCCATTTGTCGAATCTGTCTACTTGATGGTAATGTTTCACCCTCCACACATTTTACATCTTTAACAACATCAACATTTTTATAATAAATATTATTTTATACCTGGTATAATGTAACTTTTTTACTTGATTAACATCCACTAACTCTTGCCATATCTTTTTGCTCTTGGTAGGTACACCATTTACTAGAATGATAAGTGGACCATCAATATCTCTCTCTACCCCTACAGTTTCAATATTATGTTCAAAATCTAAAGGTAAGTAGGCAACTCTTCCTTTAGTACCTTTCTGCAGCTCTATTGGTGACAGCTTCCCTATGTTTGTTTCCATACGAATAATTGCCTGGAATGGATGTGTCAGAATTGATTCATAAACATTTAATTCTCGTAGTTCTTCTGGATTTGATATGAATTCTAACTTGTTATATACTGTTCTTCTACAAATAAATATATAGCAAATTCTTGTCACTTATCTCTTGTTCAGTTTTTGAGAATACAACTGCATTACAAGTTTGGCTTTTATAGGGAGTGCATCAACAACAAATACAAACACAGTTTCGTTTCTCTGAAGAAACTGTGTTAAATTTTGCAATCTCTTGTGCAAAGTTTTCAAGACCAATACCAGTGTCTTGTTCCTCTACAACTGCACATACCGACTCCTCATTTTCCCTAGAATCCTGATCAGGACCAAAGAAACAAAACTGAACATCTTCGCAAACATTTCTACGTCTGCTTCTGTACTGTGCAAAAGAGCTCTATTAATTTCTCTTAAAGATAAGGCAGGACTTTTCACATTCTAAAGCCTCCCAACTAAATTTTGCATTTTAGAATGATGAACGCCCAATATTCTGAAGTGACGAAAGGTGCTTTGACACACTTTGTTTGATAGACATGCTAGTGAATGTCCATGTAAATTATTATACTTCCTTACTTTGCATGGATCTAATCGTTGCAAAATGCCAATTTCCTGTTTCAGACTTCTACATGGAAACTTACATGGGAAAGCTTTCAATATATCAAATGATTCCTTCCGAACACTGCAAATACTACTACAGTTCCATTTGTATACCTGGGCCTGACTGCTCCTTCTCTGTACCTCTTGAGCTTTGACTTCTTCAACATTTCTAGGAACAATCTCCTCTTTTGCAATAGGAGTACCATCATTTACCTCATAACATCGACCAGTTGTTTCAACTGCATGCACTAATGAATTCTCTTGAAAGTATCTTTCTTCATTAAAGAAGGCTCAGTACTGGGCGTATGCTTCCAATCGCCACTGAAGATTTTACAAAAATGTGTTCTATTAACACGTCTTTTTTTCCTGGCAATTCCTCTTCATTGAGAATGGAGTTTTAGCCCCTGTTCTCATTCTGTTTACTATTAAGATAAATAGTTTACGCTTCAAGGCAAATGCTTTATCTACTACACTTTCTATGTGTTCTTTTTGCTTGTAAGCTGCTGTTCTTCTCTTATATGACTTTATATTTTTATCAAATTTTGTATTACCCTACTTTGAAACATTCTTCTCCTTATGTCTTTGCAGTTTTTCTTCCTTATTATCAGATGAGTTGTTTTTTAGAACTTGTTCCAAATTTAAACATGAGTTACTGCTTTTCGGTTCTGAGTTGTTGATAAAGCTTGCTTCCTTTTTATTCACATAATTTTCAGCATTTTTCATTTTTTTAATACCGTTTTAAGAAACTTCTTAATTCTCTTACCAGCAGATGCTTTTTTTGACCTCTAAGTTCAATCCATTATCTCCTTTTTGTTCTCAGTTTTTTGCAGGTAGTACTGTTTCTTTTGTTTTTTACACCCCTGTTCCTTCCTTGCCATTGTAAAATGTTTTCTTTGAACACAAGTAGATATCTGAAAACAAAATACAGTATTCAATTTATATTACATACCTCAAGCAACTAAATCCCTACATTATTCATTATATCAGATATTCATTCCATTCTATGGATATTAAATATATTAGCTCTACTTCCTCTCAATCCACATGTTTTACCTTTTAGGCTCATATCATCCTCCCCTATGGCCTACCTACAGCCTACCTTAGGGGTGACTTATATGTAGTGGAAGGGGAGTGTAAGGCTTGGCAAAGGGGTTTGAAATGTCTCTACTTCGCAATATAACTGCACACACAGACGTTGCAGTAGCAGAGCTGAGACATGTTTAAAGGCCTACTTGTCTTGATGGGTGACTTGGTTGTGTCAGTACTTGAATATATATCTTTGTGAGTGTATCAGTTTGTGGGTGTATGACTCGATGTCTAAGTAACTATATCACTATTTTACTGGCTCTCTTAGTAACTGTATGCAACTGTATGCAGGCAACTGTATGTTAGCTTATTGGCATACTGGCTGAGTTAGTGAGTGTTGGGATATGTAACTGTGTGTGCAACTGGCTCTCTTACTGCTGGGTACATACATCTTGTGTGAGTGTATGAGTGAAAGTCTAAGGGGCATATTCACAAGGACCGGCGATACCTATCGCAAAGGCCAGTTAGCGGCAGTTTTTATCGCCGTCGAACCCTGAAAACTATCACCATGTTAGCGGCATATTACCAAGGCGTCGCTACATGGCGATAGTATCAGGGAATGGCAGTGAAAACTGCCGCTAACATCAGCACGAAGGCGATAGGATATCCGGCGTTAGCGGGCAAAAACTACCGATAGGCCCATTAGCGGCAAAAAAACTCACGTTAGTCAGCCCAACGTGAGTTTTTTTTGCCTCTAATGCAAAAAATTGCCTATCAGTCAACATCCAAGAGAAAATAGGCATAAAAAGCCAAACAAATGCAGAATGGAGCAGCCTGGGCCAACTGCAGCACACATCAACAACCCCTGCAAGCCACCCAACATCCAGGATGACCAGGATGACCAGGATGAGAGCCAGGATGCCTCACTGGACCTGCGTCTGGAGCCTGGATGCCTCGCTGGACCTGCGTCTGGAGCCTGGATGCCTTGCTGGACCTGCGTCTGGAGCCTGGATGCCTTGCTGGACCTGCGTCTGGAGTCTGGATGCCTCGCTGGACCTGCGTCTGGAGCCTGGATGCCTCGCTGGACCTGTGTCTGGAGCCTGGAGTGGGATGCGGAGGAGCTGTGGAGTCAATGAGCCGTGGCGGTAGACATTGAGGCGCGACAATCGCCCATACCTGGTGGTGAAGTCTGGCAGGTCGCATGGAGACACGTTGCTGACCTGTGTGAGAAGACCGCCTTGCGCACCTTGGAGCTGTTAATAGTAGAGGCGTTCCTGCGCCCCAACGTAGGGAGGTCTGCATTGCATACTACGATCCACCACTACACCGGGGTGCAAGGAGGGGATTACCAACGGTTAGTGCCGCCTCTCTGCATCACAGGCCAGATGATGTTGGGCTGGCCGGACGCTGTGGAGGGTGAGGCCCCAGAGCTGCGCCGAACTTGTGTGGCGGGAGCGCTGCAACTTCACGCCTAAGGGGGCCCTGCTGCATCAACTGCATCGGGAGGTTCACCAGCTGACTTGGCGGCGACTGCTGTACCCAGGCTTGTGAAATCCCACCTGGCTGAGGCTCCTGCTGGCTGAGTCACATATTTGGAGAGAGTGCAGCGGATTGCGCCACAGTGTCAATGTCCAGGTAAGGAGAAGGTGGGACGCGTAGCGCAGGACACCTGGGGGTCGAGTCGCCCAGGCCTAGCACACGTAGATGACGCACCCCCAGTGGCGGCTCATCCACTATGGCGGAAGAGCGTCACCCCACTGCTTTCAAACAGTGCAGAAGAGGAACAATCATCACATGATGATAAGTTACTGATGTAACCGTGCTATGTTTCCTTTGCAGGTGGGAGGGTGGGTAGGACTGCTCCAAGCACGGGGCAAGGCATGGGCGGATTGGCATGCACACTCAAGTGTACAATGACTGTTTGGTCGGCCCACTCAGGCCGCCCAAAGCAGTCATGCACACTTCCCTGTTCGTAATGCAGGCTGCATTACAGCCTGCATGGAGAACATGCCCACCCCTCCAGCCCCTGGCTGCATGCCTTGTCCCGTTGCCAATTACCAATCCTACTGCCGCATTGCAGTGTTGTGATTGGCTCAGGGGAGGGAGCCTGGCTGCCTACTTCCTGTTCCTGGAAGCAGACGCAGGAGAGCAGGAGCAACGAAGACACGGGACCCAGCTTCGAGGTAAGACTTCCCTTATTCAAATATTTACAACACCCGCTCACACACACATCCCGCGTCAATGCCCCAGCCAGTGTTCTTTCCAGCGTTTACCACCTCACAGATATCCAGCCCCCCCAGCACTTCTCAATGGCTGCCACTGTGCGCCCATGCACAGCAGGCGTACCACTCGTGTGCCAAAGGCACATACGTGGTTGCGACGCATGCCATAACATCGCATTCCATTCCAATGCATACTAATACTAGGCACATTGCAACAGTAGAGTAGGTGTTGCATAGCGGAGACATTAATATCACTATTCCCAATACAGTGAGTGCAACCCAAAACTAAGCTTTGCACCCCAAACCCAACCGTGAACCCTGAAATTCCTTTTTGAGCCCCAATAGCACACCCAAAAATCAAATTTGACCCAAATGCACACCCCAATTTCCATAATTTACCCCAAAACACATCCCAAATTCCATAATTTACCCCAAAACACCCCCCAAATTCCATAATTTACCCCAAAACACACTCCATATCTTACCCCAAAACGCACCCCAAATTCCACATCTTACTCCAAAACACACCCCAATTTTCATATTTTACAACCGAAATCCATACACACCCGAAAAACTTTAAATTACCCCATTACTGACCTCACAATGCGTTGTAATCAAATGCGATGAAAAGGCACCTGCGTTGTCGGAGTTGCGTTGTTAACGATGTACTGCCTGCATTGTAATGGTCATCTCACGTGCCAAAGGCAACCCATAGGCTACACCGTTTGCGTCCATCTGCCCCTGGACCGTGCTCAGCACCAAGGAGGCTTCCTCTTGGACATTCCACCGCTACGACACCAGTATCCTCCTCACCATCAACCCTGGATGCCACCTCGCCTGCCAGGACCAACCTCTGCTCCGGACCAGACATCGCCATCGCCATCACTGATGGCTGCAGTATCACCCACAAGGAGCACCCCGACCATCAAGGAGGAGGTATTCCCATCACCTACAGAGGCACACTCCGACTGACCACGCACTCTAATGACCCAAGGGTGACCATGGACCACCTCAACTCCGAGATCCGGACCAAGCCCAAGCACATCTTCTGCGGCACCCTCATGTGCAGGGCCTCCGGGCCATGGCCCCCCATTCTCCAATACCATTGAAGACCTCATTGCACCCCAGGGTCTCCCATCCACTGACGTCATCCTACTCGGTGAACTGAAGTTCCCCCTGGACAACCCCAGTGACCAGGACACCACCCCCTCCTGGGAAAGGTCCCCTACATCAGACTCAAGCAGCAAATCACCTCAACAAGCCACATAGCAGGACACACAGTCGAGCACATCACCTATGCCAGCGGGAACTTCACCGACAGCCACAACAGCGGACACTCCTGGACTGACCATCATTGGTAACATCACATCTTCACCTTACCCACCGGACGCCACTACCATCATCGCACTCCCTCGCAGCTGGATCAAGGCCACCGAAGAACGTCTCGTCAACTCCCTCCGCACCAACACTCCACCAATGCTTCCAAACGATGACACCGCAGCGCGCAACCACCACCGATGGATCTCCAACAGCGCCGACATTTGGGCACCCCTCATGAACGGCACTGCGTCAGTACCTTCTGCCTGCCTGATGGCAGGCGTGAGGGTGATGCAGTGCCACGGGGATAGGCTGGCCCCATGCATTGCTAGAGTTGCGTCATGGTTGTGACACGACTGCACCAATTCGTGACTTTAGGGCAGACAGATACGTCAGGATTCCTGATGTATCTGTCATTACTTGCCTCATGGAGCGCTGTCCAGTGAATACAGCGCTTCCATGCTGTCGCAAGAAGGGCATAGTGAGAAGTGTTGCAATGCTGTCTTGTTGCATCGCTGCAACACTGTTCATGACTGGGGACCAGGAATGAAAAATCTTTCTTTATTGCATGATTTTTAAAAAACCCTTGCAACAATATAAAATAACTGAGATTCATTGCTAGGTGCTTAGCTTTGCTATAAAATCTAAAAACATTGTGAAAGCCTAATCTAAAGAGACGCTGAAGTCCAATTTAAACAGTTGAGAATTAAGAAAAGTCATTAAGAGAGTCATTATGACATAAAAAGCTCTATAGCTTGATGCACAGTGCATGACACACTGCGGAGGAGGGTTTGGCGTCTTCCTAGTAGAGGGGGAGAGTTCGTATATAAAAACAGTAAGGACAAATAGGCTCCACTACTTATACCGTGCCTTAATGTTGGGTCTGAAACATATGTAGATCAGTGACCGGGGACAGTAATCTCAGTGAGGCAGGGAGTCAGGTTACCTGCCCGACCATCGTGCGCACATCTCGCCTCCTCTAGCTTCTTAGTGAAGCGATCCATAAGTCTGACCAAGGCATAGGTAAGGGTAGAGTTCAAGGGGTCAAAGCAAGCCAACACCGCTCCTCTTCAAGATCTTATGTCCTTAGCGATCCAACCCCTTCGTAGTAGGGACCTTCTGTCATCTAAGAGATTAGGGCACAATCATATCACGTGTATTATGTCTTCCCTGTGTTGGCCACAGAGCCAACACATTTCCTGGGCACAATCTCTTTTCCATTTTGGGAGGTAACAGGTCAAAGGAAGCACCCCCATCCTCAGCCTTAAGAGCTGGAGCTTAGTGCGTTCATTAAAGGTGGTTGTTAGGTAGCTCTGGGTTTTCAGCTGTGGGTAAGTGCGTAGAGTCATCCAACCGTGGTTCCATTCGGAAAGGCTAGCCCTGTCTTCTAATGAAGAAAGTCGATTCACACTCATTTTTGCTATCCTCTTGAATTCGTGTTGGCTAACTTGTAAGTTCCAAAGGTTGCTCAAGCCAAGAGAACTGAGGCCGCGGACAGGTAGTGATGCCCTGCTGACCATCGACTTGTTTTCAACTGAATCCATATGTAGTGGGCCAGGCTGCCTTCCTTGGACGCCCTAAGCTTGTGACAGCTTATTAAGAAGGCCACCATGCGGGCCGGTGCCTGTCGGCAGATACCAAATTCCAGTCTGATTTGTGCTGGTGACGTGTAAGGGGGAAGCTGGAAGTTTGTTCTGTACATTTTTGCAACTATTTTGTCTAATTGCCCGCTGTCCCGCCCTTTTAGAACCTCACACCCATATGTTAGGCTTGGGATAACCTTTGCCTGGGCCACCTGAAGGATTTGAGCGAATGTTGGACCGTTTAATTTTTTATAGATGGATCTGAGTGCGAGAGACAGCGCGGTACCCTTCTTTTTTAGTTCTGCCAGCTGACTCACATACCTGCTGTTGTTATTAAAAAGGACGCCTAGGTTTTTGTGACATCTGGTTGTTTCTATTCTTTCCTGGTCTAGGGACCATACCGGATTTTTGGTCCCCGATGTGCGGACCGCAAGGATTTTGTTTTCTTTCTATTTATCTGTAACCCATTCCTGTTGGAATATGTGGCGGTCACAACCAGGAGATGTTGTAGGCCAATCTTTGTATGGCTAAGAAGAACCAGATCGTCGGCGTAAAGTAAGTTGGATAGACGAAAGCTACTCAGTTTGGGTGGATGCGAATTGACTGAGTCAAGGACTGCAGAGAGGTCGGACAGAAATAGGTTGAAGAGCGTAGGAGCAAGGACACAGCCTTGCTTGAGGCCTTGCGTTGTTGCTATGGGTCGTGACAGTCGTGAGCCGTCCCCGATCTTAATCCTGACCCAGTTTTCATGGTGCAAAAGCTGCAAGGCCCTAAGTAGGCTGTTAGGAATGTTCAGCAAGGAAAGTTTCAGCCACAGCTTCCTTCTGTTGACCCTGTGAAAAGCAGATTTGTAGTCTATAAACCCCATGTATACGGGGCTAGAATTGAATACGGCCTGGTCAATCAAGAGGGAGAGTGTAATAAGATTAACCGTTGTCCCAGTATTGTTTGTAAATCCAGTCTGGTTTGGTGGTATAATTGAGTTTGCGTGAGCCCATGATCGTAGGGAGTTCAGCAGTATGCCTGCAAAGTACTTCGCTTCATTATCAATTAAGGCGATCAAGCAGTAGTTCCCTGGAGATTTTTTATCGCCGCCTTTGAAGACCGGAGCAAGAATTGAGCCCCGCCATGATGCCGGGATGGAGCTCTTTTCTAGGATGGATAGGTAAAGCGGGGCTAGCTGAGTGGCCCAGAAGGCTGAGTCCTCCTTATAAAGGGCCGGTGGTATTCCACCTGGGCCAGGGGCCCCGTCCTTGTTCCCCTTTGCAATCTGCTTTTGGATTGATGTCACTGAAAAGGAGAGCCTGAGGAGTGACTTGTCATGGGTAGTAATTTGGGCCTCCGGGACCGTGCTACCCACGGGGTCGTTAGACTGCTTGTGATTCTGATCTGACAGTGGAAGGTCATTAAAGTGGTAGTGTAGAAAGGAATACCACTCTGACTCCAGAATATTAGAAGAATCAACTTTGGGGGGCCCACCCCCTAGGCCGTTTATGGTGCGCCAGAACCTCGCAGAATTTGCTGGTCCTTATGTCGTATAGTAGTTTGGCCCAGAGTGAGTTCCAGGTGTTTCTTCGATATTCACGTTTGGCCGCCTTCAGTTGTCTACGTGCCTCTCTTAGTTTAGTTATGATAATCAAATCCATTGGCGTTGTTTTCAGTTTTCGCCACAGCCGGTTCATACTACGTTTTGCAGACCGTATTGCAGGAACAGAGCCAATCAGTTGTTTAGGCCTTTTCGCTTGTGCACACGATTGGGTCTCCCACTGGCCCACAGGTGTTCACAAATATTTGCTTAACTTCTATCGCCAAAGACTGGAGATTGTTGGCTGAACACTTGATGCGTTTTAGGTTGATGGTAAAGATTTCGAAGTCTTGGTCCACTGCCGTGTCATGTTGTTGCAGCCTGATGTTAAGGAAGAGTTCTTGAGGACGATGGTCACTGCCCATTTAATTGCCAAAGCCAAAGGAGGAGACTTGATTCAATAAAGGGAGGCTAACAAATGAGTAGTCAAGTCAAGTCAATTCAGCTTTATTCGGTGTAGAATGTACAACCATAAAAGCATACTACAAAAACAGAAAAATATAACGTATCAATAATTCATTAGAGGGAGCAAACATAATTTATCAGTGAAAATATTAAAATTTCCTCCTTATACACAGTTAAAATATATACACTTATTTAAAAATAGACAACTATATAACATTTAATATTAATTTCTCATGTTTTCAAATGTACTTATTCTACAGGCTGTTTCTTAAATTAATTCAGTGTTAAACAGACCTAATTATTCTCATCGGATTTCTCATATAATAATGCATCTAAATATGTTAGTTCTCTTCTTTTCCTGAGTGCTTTTACAATAAAACAAATAACTGAACACACAGTTTTCGTATTGTCCAGGCTACTTAAAAATATAAAGGCCTGTTTATAATCAAAGAGCCTGTTAGTTATGAACAGTGGTTTTAAAACAGTTTTCCTAATATCACTATAGAAGGTACAAAATAATAAAAAGTGCAACGTGGACTGTGGGGTGTTTCCATTACACGGGCAATTCGGTAAATTATAAGACCACCTTTCCTTATCGGAGAATGCAATTAGGTGATGTAAAGTACCAAGTCTAAGCCTTGTTAGCTAATATCTGTGTTGGGTATTCCTTACTAGGGTTAGGTATGTTTGTATACCCTCCACCAAGGGAATTTCACAGTAAGTAATAACACTTTGCTTCTGTCTTGTATCATCATGTCTGTCTTGTTCACTGGCCAGAGTATATCTCAACTTCAGATCTTTCTTACTTATATCCAGAATAGACTCTAGATCCGTTTTATTAAAGTTTAACTTACAATATTTAAATAAATTAGAGATATGCTCTAGCCAGGAATTTTTACAGTGATCAAGGGCCAGACAGTCCTTTATCAGGTCAGTTGTAAATTTGGTCTCCTTTTTGGCCCATAGCCCACGCCAGAAGGTAAGTCCTGCAATATTTATAAAATCACTAATGTATGATACCGACAGTTCTTTATGTATTATAAAATTGGCTGTGGAATTCGGGACAGCCAATACTCTTTTTAAAAATGTATTCTCCTGTGTTTGTAAGGACATAATATTTGCTCTTCCCCATATCGCTGACCCATGGCATACACCAGTCACACACTTAGTTCTATATAGAGTGAGAATTTCCCTTATGGGTTTATTTCCTATTTTTGCCGCAAATCTGAAAATTCCTTCAATTATTCTTAGAAATTTCAGATTGCATGAGTCGATATGAGGTTTCCATGAGTCCTTACTGCTAAATAGAAGACCTAAATAGGAGAACGTTGACACTCTCCCTATAACTACACCTCCAGCGTGATGTTTTTATGCTTCAACTTAGATTTCCCACATGTCATTACGAATGTTTTAGTAAGGTTTAACTTTAAATCCTTATTTGACATGAATTCAGCAAACTTCTCAATTAAATTTTGTAAGCCATTCGCTGTCCTCGATTGGAGGACAGCATCATCGGCATAGAGTAAAACTGGAGTGTTGCGTGTTCCAACTTTTGGGGTATCTGCATTTTCATTTTGTAAATAGGTATCTATGTTATTAATATATAAAGAAAAGAGCAGTGGCGCCAGTACACAGCCCTGGCGTATTCCCCTTGTAACTCTAAAATCCTCTGTACATTCACCCTTTATTCCAAAACGTACTCTTGAGGTTAAAAATGAATAAATTTGGGACAAATATATAATAATATCAGTGGGTGCTCCTTGCTCATTCAGGGTTTGCCACAATTTGGTATGATTGACGAGGTCAAACGCACTTGTTAAATCTAAAAAGCAAAGATGAAGAGCCCCCTCCTTAGCAAGAGTATAT
The DNA here is from genome assembly GCA_963921515.1 of Calotriton arnoldi. Lineage (NCBI taxonomy): Eukaryota > Metazoa > Chordata > Amphibia > Caudata > Salamandridae > Calotriton > Calotriton arnoldi. Next base: position 148,026 of record CAWUFW010018314.1, read on the forward strand.
TTTCCTATAAGTAATTCCAAGTTTAAACACTGTTCTACAGTTCCAATTCCCCTTCTGAACCCATACTGAGCTTCAGAAAGAATATTATGTTCGATAGCCCATTCTTCCAACCTCCCCAGAAGAATTCGTCCCATTAATTTCGAGGTTGAGTCCAGAAGGGATATGGGTCTATAACAATTTGCTTTCCCTCTATCTCCTTTTTTAAAAATTGGTACGATATTGCTTTCTGCCCAAGATGCTGGCAGAAAACCCCTTATCGCAGCGTTAAAAACCTTTAAAAGGATCGGAGTCCAATAATCCATATTACATTTAAAAATATCGATGGGTACCCCATCTGGGCCAGCGGCTTTTCCGCTAGCACTTTTATGGAGGGCGATTTTAATTTCTTCAGAGGTAATTGGTAAAATTTCTACGGGTCAACTAAAATAAAATTACCGTTCTTTATTTTACTAATTTTTACTGCTTCTGGATTAAAAATACTCTCAAAATGGATAATCCAGTCTTCAGGGGGAACAGCTATTTCTATTCTCCCTGTTGCATTATCTTTAAAAAACGGGTGATCAATTGTTTTCCAAAATAGGGCCGCATTTCTTGTTTCTGCGGCCTCTACTAGGCTTGCCCATGCATCCTCCCGTATTTCACCTTTTCATTGGTTTAAGGTTCTCCTATAATCCTTCCTTAGGTTACTTATTTTAACGTTATCCCTAGGTTTTATTTTTAGGGCTGTTTTCAGATCTCTATTTAATTTGGAACATTCTTTATTAAACCATCTTGGGTTATTATCACAGGCCTTATGCTTCTTTTTAAATGTTAAATCACCCGCTATCTCCATAGTAATATTACTAAAAGCGTTTATAGTTTCTGCATCTGTTGAAAAATTATTCATGCAGATACTAATTTCCTTTTGTATTTTCCCTTTTAAGTTATTTAGAAAACTTGTTGGATCTACACTTGACCACTTAATGGATACTCCATTTTTTCCTTGGGGTTTTAGTTCTGAATTTGAGGCTTTTCCCCTCAATCTTTGTGAGAGGTTAAGCCTCAACGTCAGTATTAGTGGGTGATGGTCACTATGCAGTGTTTCTATAATTGAGCATTTTTCCACCAAACCCTTGTATTGTATAGATATAACAAAATGATCAATACTTGATGCTGATCTACCTCCTACATACGTATGTTTCGGTACTTCTCCCTCTAAAATTTCGGGTTCTATAATCGCTAGATTATATTTGGAAATACTATTATTTATTTCTTCCCCATAAGCGTCATGTGGGAAATGGGAATTCGATCTCCAAAGCAATCACTGAACCCACATTGTTCACCTACCAAAATTGCACAAGTTTCACAGTTAAAATCACCCGCCCAGATAAGTGTATACTCCCTCCCAATTCCTTTAAAAAGAGCTATAGATCTTCCTCTAGGGCCTTAATTACCATTGGTCTAGTAACATCAAAAATATTGTTATAAAAATTAATTAACACCATTGTCTGTTTCCCTTCCGAATAAAGTTGTATCAATTGATAATATTGTGACTTGGTATTAACTTCCTTTACTATTAGAGGCGCAGTTACAGCTATTAATGTTGCCAGGCCTCCTTTGCTCTCCCCTTCTAGACGGGCTAGCATTAGTACAAATTACTTTAAAACCATTAATAAAAAAGGTTCAGTAATCCAAGTCTCCTGGATCATAATTACTTCACATCCCTCTATAATTTCAAGCCAGTCATCATTAGTTATCTTATTTTTAACTCCTGCTACATTCCAGGACATGATATTAGTAGCTTTGTTATTTTGTACAATTAAATAGTCTCCAGCAGCCCCCTCCATATCCCTAGAGGGGGTATCCTCCCTGGTAATAGGGGAAACATTTTGTACATTAATAAATATTTGCGGACATAAGCCGCCTGCTGGCTTGTTTACCATCGGGGTGTGTAGTGGAGTTCTAATAACATCAATTTCTGTATCCTCCCTATGTCAATCAATCTTATTACAGGGTTGTAATGGTTCATACCTATTGTTTGTAGGAACATTTATCGTGGATCTATACACATTAGAATTAGGACCATTGACTTTGTTGGTTTTATTGGTTATCCTGTAAAAATAGCCCAGCGGGACAGCAATTATATCTTCAGCTATATTAGGATTCATTGCTGCAACTTTATATGCAAGTACCTCCAACAAATCTCTTACCAGTTCCCTGCTACGGAAGTTTATTACTATGCAATCTCCTACGCATTGTTTCATGGATCTACCCACCCAACTCACCCTTCTCAGCATTATTATATTTCTTAACAAGACATTTCTATCCATATTCGTATTTGCTGTGAACCAATATATCACTTTGTTTTTTAATGTCTCATAGGACTCAAGCTTCTTATCCTCCACCCTGGTCACATTTTTAAGTATGATAACATATGGTGTCGCCTGTGGTGGAAGGTGTAAAGAAGCTAACTGTCGAAGCTCTTCCTTATTAGTGTCTATATTCACAGATCTACTTGAATCAACCATTCTCTTGGTTTCTTTAGGGCATATGGGGGAAATTGCTGTACATTTGATGACCTTTGATTTTGTGCAGATTGTATATTTTCCCCTGTAATAGGCTTGGTCGAACTTTGTTTTAGCTGAACAACAGTTGGGGCTTCTTTTTGCCTTGGTGTTGATTTATCACTCACAGATGGTAAACTAGAATTTTTGGAGTGATAAATCCCGTTACCAGGTTCATTAGGGAGGTTACATCTTTTGGACCAGTTTAATCTCTGACATTACTCGACGTTCAATATTGTCCAGTTTAGAATGCAATTTTTTAAATAATGTCTCGAAGTTATGGATCGCTTGATTATTTCCTTTTAGGTTTTCCCCCTCCTTTAGTCGTTTATCTGACCTACCGCCTTTGTTTACCTTCTGGTTCGGTCTAGGTTTCCCACTCTTACTGTCATCAGAACTAGGTTTTAATTTCGGCACTTGTTTAGCTTTTTTTGCTGGGGGTATAACTAAATCTAAATTATCCGATAGGGCTGTAATTTCCAGCGATGTTGTTAATATACACAGATTATCTGATTTCCTGGGTGTAGCCTTTTTATTCACAAATTGACTACCTGGCACAACCTCTAGTTCTATAGACTTCTCTTTACCAATGGACACCTGATTCGTGGGCTCACAACAGTCTTCTAGAGTCTCGTATACCGATACCATCAAGGCGGCATCAAGTGCTGTTTTTGTCGCCGCCAATTGTTCCTCCACGAGAACAATCTCACTGTCAATCCTTCCCACAGCAGATTTTAAATACTTCGTGATTGGCATATTATCTGTATGCGGTTTTCCCGTGGAGTACGGTTGCTTCCTTTTGCCCATTTTCCCGCGGGTAGTGAGACGTAAACAATAGCAATGTTTTATAGCGAACAATGATTCACCTTACCAGGCTTCTCCGTTGTTCTTTTTATATACAGCCAAGGGGAGAGGCCCTGCCCTGCCTCTTCCTGTCGCTGATGGGCGCAGATGGGCCCGCCCCTGGCCCGGGCTCCGCCCGCACGTGTCCCGTGATGCGCGAGACTGGCACCCCTCTTAACGCGCCTCCTGGCGCACGTGGTGACGTCGTTGACAGGCATCAGCACTGGCTTGCTGGGAAGTGTAGTGCCGTTTCCCTCACGGCGTAGAAGCAATACGGTAAGCCGTTCCCCTCATGGCTGGAGCAGAGGGAAGAAGCAGAAAAACAGGAAAACAGGAGCCGTTCCCTTCACAGCGGTCTTATGGCCAGAATGCGCATCCCGCGATGCGGGAGACCGGCGCCTCTCTTAACGCGCCTCCTGGCGCGCATGGTGACGTCGTTGACAGGCATCAGCACTGGCCTGCTGGGAAGTGTAGTGCCGTTTCCCTCACGGCGTAGAAGCAATACGGTAAGCCGTTCCCCTCACGGCTGGAGCAGAGGGAAGAAGCAGAAAAACAGGAAAACAGGAGCCGTTTCCTTCACGGCGGTCTTATGGCCGGAATGCGCATCCATTCATTCATATACAAGTCCAATTCCAAAATGTATGTAATCCAGAACGTCGTTATTTTTCATTGATAGCAAAAGACAGCCAATGCGTTTCGTTCACTACACGTGAACTTCATCAGAGAGTGTAGTTCACCCGTGGAATTCTTGAAGAAAAGGGTTGGGAGCCCAGTGAGTCCACACAGACGAGGGCCCCTGCCTTTCCTCCCCACCACAAATGATTTACGAGTATCCACCGCCGAGATCCATGCTGAAGAAACAGATAATCTGTAGTAATCAATCAGGGAGGCCCCAGTTTTTGTTAGAAATGAGAGAGCAGGTGGCTTGTCCGGGTGAAAGGGGTCATTGAGGGCTCTTAGACGAGATGTTCCAAGTTGCCCTGGAGGGCTCGTCCCCTTGGGTCCTCTTTGCCCCACCTGGGGCGGTCCTGCAGTGGTATAGCCCAGTCGCCTTCCTGCGGCTGCATTATCTCATTAAGATGAAGATCGGACATCAGCCACATATTGAAATCTACTGAGACTAGAATGTCTACATTGGGGTTTCCAGAGCTCACGTTTAGTACCATTGAAGTTAGCTCATCAGTTAGTGCTGACCTGGAGGCCGAATTTGGGCGGATCTCCAACAGCGCCGACATTTGGGCACCCCTCATGAAAGGCACTGCGTCAGTACCTTCCACCTGCCTGATGACAGGCGTGAGGGTGACGCAGTGCCACAGGGATAGGCTGGCCCCATGCATTGCTGGAGTTGCGTCATGGTTGTGACACGACTGCAGCAATGCGTGACTTTAGCCCAGACAGATACGTCAGGGTTTCTGATGTATCTGTCATTACTTGCGTCATGGAGCGCTGTCCAGTGAATACAGAGCATCCATGCTGTCGCAAGAAGGGCGTAGTGAGAAGTGTTGCAACGCTGTCTTGTCGCAGCGTTGCAACACTTTTCATGACTGGGGCCCAGGAATGCACACTATCTTATTGATGGTGCGCATTCCTGCACTGAAGTTTTGTCGCAGGGCAGCGCTGCAACATTGCTTGCAGCGCTGTTCAGCACCAAAACCTGCTGAGATGTGGCCCCAAGTGTTATCCCCATTTTTAAGACCAGCTATTTTCTGGTCTTAAGTAACTGGCTCTAACTGCATTTAGAGACAGTTTTTTTGGTCTTCAGAAGTTCAAGGATCCCCTTGTGAATATGGAGTAGTGGTGTTTGCGGCCGTTCTTGCACGGGAACGCCTCTCCTGCATATAATTATCGCTAACAGAAGTAGCGATCTTTACAACGGAAGTTTTCGCCTAAAAACTGTCGCTAACGGCTGTTAGCGACAGCTTGGTAATAGGGCGATAAAATTATCGCCGCATTAGCGGCAGAAAAGTGCCCCTAACGCGGCGATAATGCCTTGTGAATATGCCCCTAAGTGTTTCTGTCCCTGTCTGACTGGGTGTGTGAGTGGCTCTATACTGTTGTGCATAGGTATGTGAGTTGCAGTATGGGTGGGAGACTTGATTTATAACTGAGCATATAGGTATGTAAGTGCATATGTAACTCACTAAAACTGCAAACTACATGTCTTACCTTTTAAACACATACCTCCCTATGCTATGGCCTACCTTGTGGATGACCTATATGTAGTAAAAGGGGAATCTTTAGCCTTGCCAAAGTGTTTTTACTACCAAGTCAATGTGGCAGTAAAACTGCACACACTGCTCTGTGTTAGTGAGTGTTATGGTATGTAACTGTGTGTTCAACTGTCTCTGTTACTGCTGGATGCATAAGTGCTGTGTGAGGATGTGAGTGAATGTCTAAGTCTCTCTGTTACTGTCTGACTGGGTCTGTGAGAGGGTCTATCCTTTTGTAAATAGGTATGTGAGTTGCAGTATGGGTGGTAAAGTAGATGTATAACTGATCCTATGGGTCTGTAAGTGTGCATGTAACTCACTGAAACTTCAAAGTACATGTCTTACCTTTTAAGTACATGCCACCCTGGTCTATGACCTATCGGTGGCCTATCTTAGGGGTGACACATATGTAGTAAAAGGGGAGTTTAAGGCTTGGCAATGGATTTCAAATGCCAAGTCCATCTGGCAGTAAAACTGCACACACAGGTTCTGCAGTAGCAGGCCGTAGATATGTTTAAAGGACTACTTGTCTGGATAGGTGACTAGTAGTGTCAGTACTTGAGTATATCAATCCCTGTGAGGGTGTGTCAATGGATATGTAAGTAGCTATGTCAGCATATGACTAGCTGTCTTTGTAGCTCAATGGGTCTGTAATTGTGTAAGTAAATAACTGTATGGATTGCTTACTGGCTGTGTTAGGGAGTATTAGGCAATATAACTATGTGTACAACTGCATCAGTTACTTCTGGATACAGAAGTGCTGTAAGGAGATGTGACTGGATGTGTAAGTGTTTCTGTCTCTGTCTGACTGTGTGTGAGTACCTCTATGCTTTTGTTAATAAGTATGTGAGCCACAGTATGGGTAGGATTCTGAGGGGCTTATTTACAGGAGGCCTGAACAGCTGGAGTGTCACTTTTTGATGTTCCAGTGGTGCAGGCCTCTCAATCATATCTATGAGGCAACACAAAGCCACCCTGCGTGGCTTTCCATGGTCTCGTAGATATGCAATAAGGCAAGGCAGCACAAAGCACTGTGTTGCCTTACTCTATGTCAAGGAGGCTTTCCATGAGTGTTGCAGTGGATATTCCCACGCAACACCCATGGATTTTGACGCTGCCCCAGATTTGCAAATCACGTAAAACTGGGGCAGTGGCAAAACCTTACACCTCCTCAGAGCAGGCATAACAAAGAGAAATATTTTCATTTCACCTTGTTTTTCTCCTCTTTCCATGTATGCTGCATTCTGCAGTACACATAGAATGAAGAAAACGCCTCTCAGGATTGTTTTTGTGTGGGAAGGTGCCCTTTCCTGCAAAAAAACAATCCTGCCAACAATGCAGACACCCTTGCACCATGGTGCCAGGGTGCCTGTGTTGCCGTTAGGCACCAAATTGTGTACCCACGCTGGCTTAAACAACAGGAATGCACCGTATTTCATAAATAGGGTGCATTCCGTCCTTTAAAATTGGCGTAGGGCAGCACAGAAAAAAGACTTGGAGTGCTGCCCTACGTCACTTTTTTGTAAATGAGGCTCTTAATGTGAAACTGAGTATATGGATCTGGGAGTGCATATGTGACTCACTAAGAATTCAAAGTACATGTTTTACCTTCTAAGCACATATTACCCTGACCTACGCACACCCTACACTAGGGGTGACTTATTTATAGTACAAGGAAAGATTAAACTTTGGCACATAGTTGCAAATGCCAACTCGATCAGGCAGTAAAACTGCACACACAGCTTCTGCAGTAGAAGGTAGACATCGTGTTTAAAGGACTAATAGTCTGGATGAGTGACTAGGAGCATCACTATTTACATATCTAAATAAGTGTATCAGTCCCTGTCTTTTTGTGTCACTGGATGTGTAAGTAACTAAGGGCCTTATTACAACTTCTGCGGTCCGGCCGCCGGACCGCCGAAGCCTGCTTCACCACAATGCCAGCAATCCTGCCCCATTACGACTAGACTGCCGGGCCAGCAGTGTGCCAATCATGGTCTTGGCTGTCTGCATGCTTCAGCTCACTGAGTGAGCCTGAAGCCAATGCAGCAGTACAGCACTGCCTGCACTGTCATGTGCACACTGCTGGTATGCATCATGTTGTGTATGCCACACAGTGCACGCACAACATTGCAGGCATAGGAGAGGACAACATGTGCCGCAGTAACATAGCAAAATGGGCAACAACACCCAGGGGCCCTGTTTAGGGCCCCCTCCTTGCCATTCCACCAGCTTATGAATGAAAAGGCTTGCAGAAAGGCAAGTCTGAATATGGACAGTGGTGCTGGGCTAGGTACTACCTCCATTCCTCCCCACTCTGAAACCCCCCAGCACCGCAGGATCCAGGTTTCTGGCTGCCCGACCACCAGACTCATAATCAGGCAGTCAGCCTGCCTAGGCTACCGCCACCAGGGGTTCGGCTCTCTGGAGACCGCCAAACTCGTAAAAAGACCCTAAGTCTCTATATGACTAGCTGTCTTAGTATCTCTATGGATCTCTATATATGTATGTAGGTAGCTGTGTATATTACTTACAGTCTCTATTACTGAGTGTTGGGCTTTATAACTGTGTGTGCAACTTGCTCTGTTATGGCTGGACACATAAGTGCTGTATGGGATGTCACTGAATATCTACATGCCTCTGTCTCTCCCTCACTAGCTAGGTGAGTGACTCTGCTTTTCTAAATATATATATTTAAGTTTCAGTATGGGTGAAAGACAGGATATTTACCTGTGCCTAGGAGTCTCAAAGTATACATGTGACTGACTGGGACATCAAACTGCCTATCTTACCTACTAACCACATTGCATCCTGCTCTAAGACACTTATCTACACTATACCTAAGGGATAACTAGTACATAGTATAACAGGCATTAAAACATTAGCAAGGAGTTTTTAATACCAACTCGACCATGCAGTAAAACTGAAGCACACATGGGGGCATATTCTCAAGGACACATCGCCGAGTTACCGGCACTTCATCGCAGCCAAATTCGTGATAAATCTAACGCCCCATTCCCAAGCAGGTGCTAACAGACCATAACACCAGTTTACCTGTGAAAACAGTCGCAGAAAACATCACCACAGATGACCCTGGCAACTAACGCTAATGAGATGCAGAGTGGGCGTTCCCGTGCAAAAATCCGCAACAACACCACTCCACAACATTCTCAACGACCAGCCCGATCAGCGATAAGACCACAAAACATGCGATAAGGTGCGTTAGCAGCAGGAAATTAACACCTGCTCCTACCTGGTGCAAAGTCGGATGACAACCGGCACCAGACAAGGGAGCACAGCCCATAGCCACACCTGAAGAACAACAGATGCCCTGGAGCAAACGACCATGCAGCCCGGAGCCCCAATAGGTCAACAACACCCACCGCCACCACCCCCAGGACCCCACCACCCCCACCACCCCCACCACCCCCCCCCCCGGGCCCTACCCTGGGCTCCCCCTACATCCCCCCCTAGGACAAATATATTGCACATCGACTTCATGAAACCATGAACCAAACAAATCTCCTAAAGTCGCACAATCACAACACTCAACATACATGTGTGTTCGGAAAAGAGGGAAATCATACATCCATATCATAACATCCAAATAACACGTTTATTACAGAACAAAACAAAAATAGAAAATCAGAAGAGGCATGGCGGGTCGTCCCATGACATCCTGCAAGTCACAGCCTGCAAAAAAGAAATCTGTATAAGAAGGAGTGCCATGCGCACATCAAATCACAGAGAGAGAGAGCGAAAGAGAGAGGGAGAGAGGGAGAGAGAGGGAGAAAGGGAGGGAGAGAAAGAGAGAGGGAGAGAGAGGGCGAGAGAGGGAGAGAGAGGGAGAGAGGGAGTGAGAAAGAGAGAGGGAGAGAGAGGGAGAGAGAGGGAGAGAGAGAGAGAGAGGGAGAGAGAGGGAGAGAGGGAGGGAGAGAAAGAGAGAGAGGGAGAGAGAGGGAGAGAGAGGGAGGGAGAAAGAGAGAGGGAGAGAGAGGGAGAGAGAGTGAGAGAGGGAGGGAGAAAGAGAGAGAGACAGAGAGAAAGAGAGGGAGAGAGAGTGCCAACACTGCGGACCTATACCCCACTGCTCACCTGCTGCCACCGGTGTGTCTCCAACCATGTGCCCGGGTTCACAGCAGTCCCCCAGGTCCCTCATCTGAAACAGTTTCCAGAGACATGAATGTCAGAGCCCATACAGTTGCACACGCCACCATCGCTTGCCCGCCCCTGCGCACACAGGCTGCTGCACCCCAGCCCCTCCCTCCGGCCAGCGGTGAATGCCCGCCCCTACACAACCTGGCCTCACTGCTCACCTTCTGCCATCGGTGTGTCTCCAAGAGGGCCCACCACGTTCTGGAGGGATCTCCATGCCTGGGGCCAGCGACCATGGCACCCTCCACATCATGCAGCCCCATGCCGCGGGCCACCAGGTCACACACATGTTGCTGGGTCTTGATATCGCAATGGCAGAGACAACATCTGTGGACACGGCATCATCGCAGGCTGCACACCCGCTCAGCGCTTGAGGTGCCACTAACTCTGTGAACCGCAATGCAATGCCACATGTCGGGAGGCCCGCCCTGCCCTTGCCCAGGCCCACACTGCGGGCCAGCAGGTCTCACACAAACCCATGCCAGTCCGGACCACCAGGACGACGCATCATCTCAGGCTGCACACCCGCTCAGCATTTCAGGTGCCCCTATCTCACTGCACCGCAAGACACCGTCCCGTGGCGGGGTGCCTGTGCCTGCCGCAGTGTATCCGGTGCCACCAAGTCTGTGCCCCGCTAGCCATGGACCCTTAATGATTGAGTCCCGTTGTGCGGACGCCATCATGTCACCCCCGGCACTGGGCAATATGAGGTGGCAGGGCCCTAGGCCCTCATGCGTAGATGGGAACTACACGGAGACACCCAGTTGTAGAGTTGAAATGGCATACAGCACGTGCGCCAGGCCCTTTTTATTGGCAGGGTCACATGTCCTGTGATGCCTGTGCTGGATGGGTGTGGTGTGGGGGTACACCAGCTGTGAGGGAGTGGCTGTGGCATGCTGACAACTAGACCTGTGAGCTGCAGATCCCTGCAGTGCAGAGCTGGGACATGTAGCGTTGTTGTCCCCCCCTGTGTACGTAAGCGGAGTGGGCTGCCCTGGCGTATGCCAGTCCAGTGTAAAGGTGTGAACAATGACCCCGGGGCTCTGGGCGTGGTTCCGTCCTCGGCTGGACAATGAAGTGACTAATTGATGTGTCTCTGTTGAAGTGTCGGCAATCCCCGGCCCGCAACTGAAATGTGCCACCCAGTGACAAAAGTCCCACAACATGGGCGACATGGACATAAGGGGGAATCACTGACCCTACATTCATCCATACTTCCACACTTGAAAGATCATAGACATGACACATCTGTGTGAATATGAATGTTTAATGCACATTCAAGGGAGTGTTGCAGCTGGAGAAGTACAGGGCCATGCCAACACCACTTCACATTGTCGGCCCGTGTAGGGCCAGCCAGAGTCCTTCAGGGAGTGACCGGTACATCAGGAGAGGAGGAGTTCAGTCCGCAGTCTGATAGATGTGTCATTGGTGAGCAAACAGAATATGGCAGTCCATTTCGGGGTCCGAGGTGTGTGTCGCAGAGTGCATCGGGGGACAGTGGAAGGTGATGATGCAGAGGGCAGAACCAGGCAGAAACAGGCCACATGGCAGAGATGTATGCTATTGCATCCTCCTGACCACAAAGGCAGATTCATCCGCATCTTCGTCCGCCTCTGTTGCCTGTCCCTCACATGTGGGTGGTGGTGTTATGTCTCCAGCACTGTGTGGCACTGACACATCAGGGGCCGGAGATGTGGATGGGGTGGTAGCAGCAGCATGCATCAGAGCAAGGCCTTGTGGCAGCAAAGCCATGAGGAAGGACTTAATGGCATGGAGGGACCCAGCTAGATCTCGCTGGTGTGCAGCCGTGGCAGCCGCTCTTTCCGCCTGCGTCCGCTCCATGTTCTCCATGATCCTCCGCATGTGTCCCAACTCCCGGGTGAGCTCGCTAGAGGCACTCTGACTTGATAGTCATTCCTGTCGCACAGTCAGGACTCTAGCGATGTCAGCCATGGTTCGTTGGAGAGCATGGAGCGGACTGTGGGTGTCCGTTAGGGACTGTGAGTTGTCCCTGATGGGACTTAGACACCCACGTATGGCATCTAGTTTGGCTGCCATGCGGTCGAACCCCACCTGCACCTGTTCAGCCAGCTTCTCCTGGCACCGCAACACACGGCGTTGGAAGGCCATGTGTTCATCGTGGGGGTCCTGGGAGGCGGCCGTGGTGGTGGGTGCTGCCTGCTGTGTGTACTGTGCAGGGGGTGGGTTCTCCTCGTGACAGCTGGGCTGCCCTGCTCCTGGAAGTGGGCTGCGTAGGCTCTCCACGAGCTGTTGGAGGGCGTCTGAGTTGAAGGTGTGGTGGTCCTCTTCGTCATCAGAGAAGAGAGGTTCGGAGTGCACTGCAGGAGGTGTTGGATTTCCCCCTGCAATGTGGAGGGGAGATGCAGTTTAACATCATGTTCACATGTATGTTGACGCATTGTACAGGTTCACATTCAGTCTGCATGACTGTGTACATTGTGACTGTTTGGGGGGGCTACCTATTTGATGCGGGACAGTGGACATTCCGACTACATCACGGATGTGTGTTTGTACTTGTACATTGTCAACTCACATTTCCATGCAGTGCCAAATGTGATTGGCCAGTTTCTACGCACATGCAGCAGCAGTTGTGTCCTCTGTTCTGCTGTGGACGTGTTGCGGCTTGTACCACATTGTTGTCAATGTTGATGTGCTCTGCATGTAATGTGTGTGTGCTGCATTTTGGGGGAGTCGCCCCTGCTGGTCTGTTTCGCTGCCCCTTATCCCTTAAATGCGGTGTGCCTCTGGCTTCTGTGCTTATGCGGTGCTGAGATGTTGCATACCTGTGTGCATTGGTCTCTTGGTGGGAGTTGGGGGTCTGGGGCATGGTTTGTACGCAGATGTGATGTGCTGTGCTTACTTGTGCATGTGTGCCATTGTGCCCATCTGCCCCCGTCCCGGCAGTCCCTGGTGGTTACTCACCCTGTTGCTGTTGTGTCCGGTCATGTTGAGCAGTGTCTGGTCCCCCCACTCCTGCCACCATCTCCCCACTGATGGCTGTGGAGACCATTTCCTCCATCTCGTCCAGCTCCTCCTGTGTCGCTGGTCTCCCACCTCCAGTCTGCATTGCTGCCTTCAGGTTGTTTCCGAGTTTCAGCTTGGTTTTGCGCTTCACATAATTCTGCGCCTCTTGACCTCGTCCATTGTCCTCTTCAGCCCTACGACTGCATTCACCTTGTCCTCGATGGTCTGCCATATTCCATTTTTAGTTGCCAGTGACACGGTGGAGGTGGCGAACAGTAGTTGATGGTGTTCTATCACCTCCGTTATCAGGATCCTGTTTTCCTGCGGACTGAACCGCTTCTTCCGACTCTTCTTGTCCTTGCCCTTCCCTGACCCCGAGGTCCCAGGCTGGTCCTCCGTGGGGCTTTTGGGGTTCTGGTTGTTCTCTGTGCTTGCTCCGGGTGCCTCCATTGTGCTTCACTGTTGCTTGTCTTTTTTTTCTTTTTTTTTTCTATTTTTATAGTGCATTTTCCCGCATGCCTGTGGCTGCTTTTCACAAATTTTTGTATCGCTATTGGCGTCATCGCTACTATTTTCGCGTTGGGGTTTCGCGTTTTTGCGGCGTCACGTTGCTTTTAACGCTTTTGTTTGTCGCGTTCTCGTTTGTCTATCGCATGGTGCCGCCGTGTTGGCAATAGCACGTTAACACGGCGTTGTTTTCCCGCGATGGACTGCGATGTGCAGAGTTGCGTTAAGCTAAACTTGCGGTGGTTATCACACGTTCTTGAGAATATGCCCCATGGTGTGCACTTCCAGGGCAATTTATCAATATTGAACTACTCACACACCTTTTTTTAGACCCACAGAGACACTAAAATACTTACTCACAAACCCAGAGAGACAATCACACACCTGTTCATAAACCCACAAAAACACGCACACACCTACTCACAAATCCCCTCATACACTGACAATACTGTTGTACATATCATACACAGTTTCATCAACCTCATGTACACACATATCTTTTTTAAACTGCACTCTAATTCATACTTGTTAATTGAGTTGGCTGATCATTTTTTTTTTACGTTGTCAGTTAGGCTGTACTCTTTGAGAAAATGTGAAAACTAAGCAGAAGAATGGTACACCACTCTCATGCAAAGCAACCATTAATGGCAACCTTTCCAACTTTGCTCTCAGTGATACTGTCAAACTTATCAAATCAAAACATCCCTTTCATATTTTACTTTTATTATTGTACTTCTCAATGGTCAATATATCTTAACCCTTTCTTGCACTTCAGTGAAGAAGGCCAATCTGGTAGTAGCTATGGGCGTTTTGGTGAACTACACTGCACTTCATAAGACACTCCTGACTAGGAAAATAAACCCTCTTTCATAAATTATTATTTTAAACCACTCTAACTTTAACTAAAACACTAGTCTCTGCTTACAGCCCTTCCCTCCACAGTCTCTTTACTGAGTTTCCATAGCAACTCCCTTCTAAATCTAAAATCTTTGAAACACTCTTTTGAAATCAGTAGGTCACAAGTTCGAAGCACAATCTAGAAGCAACATACTAGTTTCAAAACGAACAGCAGCAGGTATGGTTGACTATTCACAATTTAAAGCATATCCAAGTTTGTATTATATTGTTTTATTTTTACCAGAGCCAATCACAAACCTACTTACTTATCCTTTAAAGGCACTACCTAATTTTATCTACCAGCATGTTTACACCCTCCAATCAAATATGTTTTTTTAAACCAGGTACTGACCTCCATTTTAACTGCCTTTCATTTTGAACACTGTGTCATTCTGCTCCAGCCTCCTCTTTGCCTTCAAAATGGTTATAGTGTGGATTGTGGGTCACAGCTTTTGTGTTTTGGGCTACAGAGTGCGCTAGAAAGAGTGGCATTGACAGGAAATTGGGTTTGCCTAATGTGGACATTACTTATATTGGCCATAGAGGGTTAAAGTGGCATCAATTGCTACCTTTGGTTGAACGCATCGCTGAGCGCCAACACCCTGACCTTGAGATTGTGCACTGTGGTGGCAATGACCTAGGCACTCGTAGTGGGGTAGGACTCAAAATCCTAATGAAGGATACCATTGCTCCATAAATGGTACTTTTGCCTCAGACTGCCTTGGTATTCTCCAACATATGCAAAAGGCAGAAATAGAAGTTGTTGCAAAGTCATCCTGTGCCCTGGGCACCCTCAAATGTTTTGCTTACTAGTACTGGTGGTAACTGACTCTGACTGACTCTGGGCTCTGCCTAACCAGGCCCAGGGCCAGTGCTATGCTGAAAGAGACACTTAGATTACAGTGAAAACTCCTACATACACAAGGGTATACTATAGGTTAGGGTACCCCTGTGATTGGCATGGCCTCCCCTATAAGGCCCTAGTACATAATAGGGCAGGGGGATTGAAACTACCTTTAAGCCCCTAGTATAGAACAGGGCAGGGCAGTTTAGAGGCCATCAGCCTTTTCTTAACTTGCATGTGTGCACTGCTGGAGCCTGAGGTCAGTTTGCAGGACTGCTTTTAAAATGCAAATTGTGCCCAAAATCGACTTTTGTGTTTTGGGCACTTACAAATGGATACACTACAATGTATGGGCATGGTAGGTACCCCCAGGGTCTCCTCTAGGTGTCCCAGGGGTGGGGGTCAGGTACTTATAAGGAGTATCCTTATAAAAAGGTTTTTATATGCCCTAGGGTTAGTGAAATTGCACATTTCACTCCCCACATTGTAGTAAAGTGCTTTCCAAAATCGGCTGTTGTGCTAGGAGCACTGTGAAATACGGATCTGCAATATTTTGATATATTCAGAACCACTAAAGTCTTTCCTAGGTGTTTCAGGGGTGGGGGGTCCTGTAGGTATAAGCAGGGTCCTTATAAAACATGTTTTATAGGCCCTGGTATTAAAATTGCCCAGTTCATTTTTCCATTGCAGATCCCCAGCCCATAGGTTAACATTGGAAGAGGTTATTAGTTAATAACTGGAGAAAGGAAAACCATAACACTGGGAATAAAGGACTCATTAGAATGGCATGGATAAATCCAACAATATGGTATTGTTGAATTTCTTCTAAAATGTACAGACAAGAAGTTATAAGACTTTCTTGTCTGTATGCCAACATTCAAAACCTGTACTGCTCTCCCCTGATTGGTCAGAGATAAGTGGATTAGCCTGGCTGCCTTGAAGAGGTGATAAATGACCCCTGGGGTTAGGAAGCCTTTTGGTGAGGAGAGGTTGCTGGGTATAGGAATGCCAGAGTCAGGGGAGGGATAATAAATAATGCTCTTCAAGGGAAGGAGGAGACAAGCAAAGACTCCAGTTTCATTTACAACCCTCCTCTTTGAACCAAGACAGATGCTAGGCTTAAGGAAGGAATTAGCAGATGCAAGTGGGAGAGACTATGGAGATTAGCCATCCCGAGGGTGTGTTTAGCCAGCTCTTCTCTCCCTGCTGAAAATTCTGACATATTGAATTTTGGAGGAATAGTGTTTTCGGGGATATCCTTTTGCCACACTTTGGAGGAAGTGGTCAGCTCTGGGGTGTTGCCCTGCACCTCATTGGACAGGAGTGCCCTCCTGCTTGACCCCAGAGAACACTGAATAAGTATCTGAGAGGGGCAGTGCCTCTCAGATCTGCTTTTTGAAACCTAAGAGAACCAGAAGGGCCCACCCTGAGGAGTTTGATGTGCATTCACCAGGCCCTGCACTCTGAAGATTGTGCCTTTGGCAGAGTGGACTACCTGCAAGCTACAGGTTAACAGAGCTCACCTGGACCATCACCACAAAGAATCCTCAGCCTGGAGTACTACCAGTGGATTTGTAAGGGTTTTGTCCAAGTGAATTGTGGGAATAGAAGTCCCAAACTTTCAAGGACCCAGTTGGAGATCCCAGACTATGTGATAGAATAAAACCATTATAAAAATATTATAAAAATAATATACTAATCAAAACCTTAAGATCACTTAGTCGCAATAATATTCTTCTTTTTTGTCCACATCAACCCAAAGAATTTTGCAACTGCGCATACATACAAGGGAGATGGATCAACACGTAGTATTCTTAAGGCAATCATATGGCTAGAGGTACCCAGCGACCTACACACTGGCACAATCCAGAAATATCGCAACCTAGTATAGGCTGGCCACACAAATAACACATGTAGGATGGTTTCTCTTTAGCCTACATAAAATGGGCACTCCTCACTAGATAAACTTTTCCATTTCATTGTAAACATTTTGACAGGAGTGTACCCACTCTAAACTGATGGTAGAGCATCCTATCAAAAGGAACAGTAACCAAATCCCAATACTGCTCTAAATCATATGCAGACTTAAAATTTTAAAAATCACGTGTCAGTGTTGCATCCTCTTCCTGCTGGAGGGAGTAGGCCCAGTAGTATTTTTTCAATGAATACATTTTTTTCTATTTTATAATACATTTATCTACTGGTTTTTAAATAAAAACTATTTGTATTTTTTTTGTTATTGAAAATATGTTAATATATTTTTTTATAAATTCTTTTAGTTCTGCGTTATTTTCATAATTCCAGCGGGACACGTTAGTCAGTCAGACCTCAATGTTTTTCTATTCTAAGCACGTGATTGCAACAGAACTACGGTGCAGAAACCACAGATTCACCAAATTATAGAATTTGTTTTTTTACATAAAACACTAGTTCAGGTTTTGTTAGTAGGATAGACATATTACAAATGCCCAATATAAGAGAATATATTTATTTTTCAATAGAACTTGATCGAATTGCTATTTTATGGCAGCGTGAATCTCCGATCGGCACAGCAGAGCTAAGCGCTAGCACAGCAGCACTGCCTGCTACATCAGCACATATGGAGCATGTTCCTTGGAATTGAACTGCTCCTGAAAACATTGCATTTGCAATAGAGGACACACAAAGGAGGACCTAATTAGCACAATTTGCTTATTTTTGTGTCTGCTACCAATGTGCTCTGTCACAATGACTACAGCATCATCATCTGCTCCTACAGAAGATCCTTTTCTTCTACAAGAGAAGGACAAAGATGCACAAGCAGCACCATAGAGGAAAGAAAGCTAGGTTTGGCATTTCTTCACCATATCATTTGGCAAGGAAAAAGTAGTTGCAAAAATGGTGAAGTGTTTATCTGTGGAAAAGAACTTTCAACAGGGACCAGAATTCAACAGTATGGCTCTACAACTAAGCGCCTTGAGACCCTCACGGGTGAGTAGCGCACTTTATAAATCCCCTGATTGATTGATTGATTGATTGAACTAAGACACAATATGCATTGCAATCACTACAGCTAATTAATTCCTTGTGTTACTACGCTATTGAACTTTTCTACATAAATATATGAGAAAAAAAAGTTATCATCTTGTAAGTAAACCATCACATGAAATACATGTAAATAATATTTACATTTTGGACACAGTTGACAGAACATCACCCTTGGTAGGCCGAATTATGCCGTACACAGAAATGATCCATGAAGAACAAACACAGCATAACATGTTTTCAACAGTAATCCATCTTAGGACTTTGGTTGAAGAAAGAGGAGATACGAATTTTGAAGTTTGAAAGCCAGTTGTTATTTAAATGTAAGCTTACTATCATTGCATTCCGTCCATTCACTTATAGTTTTTAAGTACACAGTATGGTGTTCTCAAGTTATACAAAATCCTTCATGAAAGATGACAGCCAGTGTTGTGTACGTTCTTCTAGAAATTGAAATTTGACCTGCATTAAAGTTTGAAATTAGTTTCTACACATATCCAAAACAGCAACACTTTTTCTACTTTTTAAAATCACTACCTAGCCTCATGCACCAAAATATTTAGAACAGCCAATAAAATGTATTCTTTCAATTTATTCTTACTACTCTCCATTTTCAACTGCCTTTCACTTCAAAACTGCCTCATTCAGCTGCAGCCTTCTTCAGCCTTCTCCTGTGTGCTACTGCTCCATCCTTCAAAATGGTTAGAGTGTGGATTGTAGGTCATAGCTTTGTGTTCTAGGTGAAAGAGTTTGCTAGAAAGAGTGGTATTGACAGAGACCTGGACTTGCCTAATGTGGACATTAGTTGGTTTGGCGAGAGAGGGTTAAAGTGGCAGCAATTGCTTCCATTGGTTGAAATCATTGTGGATTCTCAATGTACAGATCTCATAATTGTGAACTGTGAAGGCAATGACCTGGGTACATTGACTGGGGTAGAGCTGGAAATCCTAATGAACAATACCTTTGAACAATTAATGCAACTTTTCCCTCACACTGCGTTGGTGTTTTCTAAAATATGCCAGAGGCAGAAATGGAAGTGGTCATCTGAATTTTGTCCATAGATAGAGAAAGCCAGGAAACATGTTAATAAAACGGTTTTAGCATTCTTCATAGACCATAACATGGGCTCTGTCTACAATAATAACCTGTGCTTCAACATGCATGGAATATTGCAGAAGAAATGGTGTTCACTTCACGGGCAAAGGCATCAGAGTATTTCTCAGCAACTTAAAACTCTCCATTCACTCATATATGTAGTGATCATATACACACAATTAACACAATGGCTCTTCTAAGAGCCACCCTATGTCCCAAAACAGTTGTTATAATTAACTGCAAATCCTTTTTTAAAATAAATTTGTCAAATCTGTGGATTCATTGCGGATACGCAAACCAAAAGCACACATTTGATGCAAAACAGCACATTTCTAGTAGACAGTTGTGAATGGATCTCACAGTGGTTATATCAGAGTCTACATGGATATGATTTAAGGTGCATAGATGTTTCAATGCATATTTTGCTTGTTGTACCAGTGTATGTATGAGTATGCCACTAGGTGTGAGACTCTGTGCATCACTATCTGAGTGGCTATAAAAGTGCCTATATAGGTGTAACTCTGGGCATAAGAGTGTATGTACAATATTTGAATGAGTGTAACACTGTCTATATAGCAATGTGAGCGGCTGAAAAAATATTTATATAGGTGTATTTGTGGATGTGAAAGTCTCTGTATGGTTTGTGAATACTTGTTTCAGTGTCTGCCTGGGTATAACACTGGATGTGAGAGAGTCTGTATGAGTATATGAATGGGTGTGAAAGTCTCTGATTCGATGCAAGTGTGGATGTAAGTGTTTCTGTACAGGTTTGTGAAAAGGTGTAACAGTGTCTGCATAGGTGTAAGAGATGGTATGACAGAATCTCTGTAGGTATGTGACTGGGTATGAAAGTCTCTGTATGAATATAAGTGTTTGCGTTAGAGTCTCTGTATGGGTTTGTGAATGGGTGTGACAGTGTCTGTAAGATATGTAAATGATTGTGACAGTGTCTTTATGGGTACGTAAGTGGAAATAAAACTGCCTATATAGCTGTAGGTTTGGAAGTGAGAGTTTCTGTATGGGTTTGTGAATGAGTGTAACAATGCCTGCATAGCTGTAAGACTGGGTGTCAGAGGGTCTGTATGAGTATGTGACTGGGTGTGAAACTATCTGTATGGATGTAACTGTGCATGCGAGAATCTCTGTATGGGTTTGTGAATGGGTGTAACAGTGTCTATAGGATATGGGAATGGGTGTGACAGTGTATGTATGGCTACATGACTGGGTGTAAAAGTGTATATATTAGTGTAAGACTATGTGTGTCAGTCTCTGTATGGGTTTGTGAAAGGCTGTAACAGTATCTGCAAAGGTGTAAGAGTGGGTGTGACAGGGTCTGTATGGTTATGTGAGTGGGTGTAAAAGTCTGTATGGATGTGTAACGTGGTCACTGTCCGGAGGGGTACTAAGCAACAATGAGACCAAGGATGAGGTGAAACCAAACATTTATTGTCTCTTAAATCAGAGTCTTGTGCACTAGAGTCCTCCTCTGGTTGGGGCGCTTTGGGATTTGCCTCCTTGCCCCAGGGAAACGAGTGAAACAAGGCAGTCCTGACTTCTCCCCACGTCCGTGGTTCAGGTACCGGAAGCAGTCCAAAACCCAAAAGGCAAAGGAAAAAAAATGCGATCAGTGGGGAAGCGACTTCCTTCCTCATACAAGGGAGCGGGGAGTGAGGGATGAATCACCACCATGAACACCGACACCGTGCGATCCCTATTGTGACCTCCCTCTGGGTTACCACCTCCCCCTACCCGTGCCCTGGAAACCCCTGAAGCTTCGCCCGTACCTTGTCAAGCCACCCTCCTCCTGGAGGGTGGCAGGGCGGAACACGGTCTCGTTGGCCTCCTGGCTTGGCGTCTTCTTCGAGGGCAGCGCTTCCTCTCTCGGTTCCTCTCCGTCCGTCCGGGTTCTTCAACCTCCACGCCTCCAACTCTCCTCTCGGCTGGGATTCTCCTTCCGCATACGTGCGGGGGCTCCCCTCTCTTGTTCCGGCTGCTCTCTCCCCCGATTGGATGGACGACGAAAACATCATGGGCCACGCCTCCGGGGATTCCTCCGAAGGAGATTCCTTAAAGGGCTCCACTCCTGCCTGCATGTAAGGCATCAGCACGCCGTTAACCGCATCAGGGGGCCAATCAGTTCCTCCGTCGTCAGCGGACTCCTGACACATGCCCCCCCTGGAGGTTCCCCGATCAGGGGAATGAGGATAACGTGACAGGTAGTCGGCATTGCCCTGTTCCCTGCCTTTTCGATGAAGCACCTGGAAGCGATACGGCTGAAGGGACAGGAACCACCTAAGGACCCGTTCATTGGAGCTCTTATTCCGCTGTAGCCAGGTGAGCGGAGCATGATCCGTATATAACAGAAAAGAGCGTCCCTCTAGATAGTACCTCAGCTTATCTATACTCCACTTGATGGCCAAGCACTCCTTTTCTATAATGGGGTATGCTCTTTCTCTGGGGAAGAGTTTTCTGCTGATGTATAGAACAGGCCTTTCCAACCCTTCGTCGTCCAACTGAGAGAGAACGGCTCCTATTCCCATCCCTGAGGCGTCCGTCTGTAAGATGAAGGTTTTCAGAAAGTCTGGTGTCAGTAGAAAAGGGGAAGTGGTTAGGGTGTCTTTCAGAGTCCGAAAAGCTGCTAGTTCGTCTCTGGTTGGGGATCTGAGGTGACTGGGGCCAGAGTTTTTCTTCAGCAGGTCTGTAAGGGGGGCGGCAGTGTCTGAAAACTGGGGGATGAAGCACCGGTAGTATCCGACCAACCCCAAAAAAGCCCTTAGTTCTTTTTTGTGGTGGGATAAGGGGTGTCTTGGATAGCCCTCACCTTCTCGCTTTGGGGTTCGATCAAGCCCTTCCCCAATAAGTACCCCAGGTATTTTACCTTCTGGTAGGCGAATCTGGATTTCCTTGCGTTAATGTGTAGATTTGCGTTTCTTAGCTCGGAGAGAATGGCCGATAGATGGCACAGATGCTCTTCCCAGGTTTTGCTGAACACAACAATATCGTCTAGATATGCCGATGAATATCCCTGGTGGTTTTTTAGAAGGGTGTCCATTAGCCGTTGGAAGCTAGCCGGGGCACCATGGAGGCCGAAAGGTAGGACCGTAAACTGAAATAAACCCTCCGGGGTGGAAAAGGCCATTTTCTCTTGATCCCCGGGGTGAAGGGGAATCTGCCAGTAGCCCTTGGTGAGGTCGATGGTGGTGATATAACGAGCCTCACCAAGGCGCTCAATCAATTCATCCACCCGCAGAAGGGGATACCCGTCCTGCTTGGATATTCGATTCACCGCCCTGAAATCAATGCAGAACCGGGTACTCCCATCCGGCTTCGGGACTAGGACGATTGGCGAGCACCAGTTGCTCTTAGAGGGCACCACCACCCCCAGGGCTAACATGTCAGCTACCTCTTTCCTTAGGGCCGCCCTGCGTGCCTCGGGGACCCGATACGGTCTTTGTTTGACTACAACCCCCTCAGTGGTGGGTATTGTATGGGTTGCTAAAGAGGTTCTGCTGGGCTGATCTGAGAATATGTCGGAATATGATTGCAAGAGGTCCCTTATTTCTGTTGTTTCCTGGGGCTCTAGGTCTGGGCTTAGAAGGGTGTCCCCTACCGTGGTCTTGGTTGGGGAGGCAAGAGACACTGTACAGGGTTTATTGGGGAGAGGGCCTAACCATCTTTTTAACAGATTCACGTGATACATCTTTGTCTTCCCAGGGGAGAGACGCAACACATAAGTGGTATTTCCGACCCTGCGTACTACCTCATACGGCCCCTGCCACTCTTTTCTGAGTTTGTGGGTGGAGGAAGGGAGGAGAAGTAGGACCCAGTCCCCTGGCTTTAGCTCCCTCCATTTCTTGCCTTTATCATACTGGTACTTTTGTTGAGTCCGTGCCTTTTCTAGATTCTCCTGGGCTAGGGACCTCAGCTTGTGCAGCCGCGACTTTACCTGATTTGCATACTCCAGTAGGGCTTGGGCTTCGGTTAACCCCCGCTCCTCCCAACTTTCCTTAGTAATTTCAAGGAGCGTATGTGGTTTTCTCCCGAACATTAGTTCGAAGGGAGAGACCCCCAGGCTGCTCTGAACAGCGCTGCGGATTACAAACAGGGCCAAGGGAAGCAACTGATCCCAGTTCTTCCCGTCCCCACTCAACAACTTTTTTAAGGTGAGCTTTAGGTTTCCATTGTACCGTTCCACAAGGCCATCAGTTTGGGGGTGGTACACAGATGTTCATATGTGCTTGATACCCAACTGCTTGCAGACCTCCTTCATAAGACGGGAGACGAAGGGTGTACCCTGGTCTGTCACAAGCTCTCGTGGGAACCCCATCCTAGAAAACACCTCTATCACCCTCTGTGCTATCGTGGTGGTGGTGGCTGTTCGTAGTGGTAGTGCTTCAGGGTAACGTGTAGCGTAATCAACTACCACGAGAACATATTGGTGCCCTTTGCTGGACTTCGGGAGGTGTCCTATGAGGTCCATGCCTACTCTCTCAAAAGGATGACCTATAATAGGAAGAGGCTGCAATGGGACATTTGGGGGAACATAAGGATTCCTTCTCTGACATATGGCACACTCCTGGCAGTATTTCTTAGTCTGGAGGTATATGCCGGGCCAATAAAAGCAACTAAGGATTGCCTGACTGGTTTTCTCCGCCCCCACATGACCTGCAAGGAGATGGGAATGTGCAAAAAAAAGGATTTGCTCCCTAAAACTGGTGGGGACTAGCAACTGGGGTTCCACCCCTTCCTTTGCAAGGCGATAGAGGAGCCCGTTTTGTTCCACGAAACAAGGGTAAGTGGGTCTGGGGTTGTCCTTTGTTTCCTGCGCCCCTTGCCAGGCGTTTCTGAGAGAGGCATCGTTTAGCTGGGCCACCCTGAAGTTGTTATCGATAGCCCAGGGTTCGGAGGACAGAAGGGAATTATGAGGACCGGTGTCTGCCTCCCCCACCCGCAAAGCATTAGACATAAGAAGGGCAAAGCAAGGGTTATCAACCCCCAGAATCAGGGCCTCAGGAAGGGTAGGGAGAACACCTACGATGACCGTGATGCTTCTGCCTGACTTAGTGCGAACGGTCAACTGAGCTGTTGGATACTCTCTGATGTCCACATGCACACAGCGGATGCTGACCGTTCTCTCGGGTATAAAAGCTGAGGTGGGGACTAACTCTTCCCTGGCCAACAAATGCTTGCACCCTGAATCCAAAAGGGCTGTTACTTCTTTCTGATTCACCAGAATACTCACGTAATAGATGTGCCCCGTCTCTTGGGCGAAGAGGACGGATCGGGGAGCATAGCTGACGTCCATGGGTTCGTCTTCCACCTTGTCCTTTCTTTTCCTGCAAAAATGGGCTATGTGGCCCCACTCGCCACATTCGAAACACTGAGGGCCTGACGTAGCTGAGCTATCTGGCCTTCCAGTCCGGTTTCTGAAAGGATCCAGGGGTACCTTTGTCGTTTTTCTGTCATATTTTGTCGGTAGGACCCCCTTCTGGGGTTTCTCTGGCTCCTTTATTGAGGGGCGACTTTGTGCCCGTGAGTAGGAGGTGGCCATTTCAATGGCATGCTCCAAAGTCAGGCCCGCATGTTGTCTCATCCACCTTTGGGTACCATAGGGCAGGGCCTCGAGGTATTGCTCCAGATAGATTTAACTCATTACTTCTTCCATGTTGGACTCCTGGGGTTTTAGCCAACGATCGGCAGCGTCCTTGATCTTATAGAACAGCGTTTTGGGGGTGTCACCTGCGAGGC
This sequence comes from Calotriton arnoldi, assembly GCA_963921515.1. NCBI lineage: Eukaryota > Metazoa > Chordata > Amphibia > Caudata > Salamandridae > Calotriton > Calotriton arnoldi. Next base: position 172,877 of record CAWUFW010018314.1, read on the forward strand.
CTCGTTCTTGTCTGAACTTGAGACGGTGGGTCTCGTCGTCCACGCCTAGGCGGTCCAGTACGTACTGCTTTACGGTGCCATAGGCTGACGTACCATCTTTGTTGATGACCTGGTACCCTGCTTGGGCTTTGGCTGTAAGCAGAGGTGCCAAGTAGAAAAGCCAGCGATCCGCGGGCCATCTGCTGGCCCGGGCAACCCTCTCGAAGTTCAGGAAGAAGGAAATAGGGTCCTCCCCTGGTACGTACTTCTGTAACGGGATAACTGTACCCGGGGGAGCGGGGCTTCTTCCTTGTCTGATACCCACGAGAAAATGGCTCTGGCCCTCCGCCAGCTTGACCATCTGGTCGGCCTGTTGCTGTATGGCAGCCGTAAAGGCGGCTCTGTCCATCTCGGCCTGGCTGGAGCTTCTCTCGATAGCCCCCTCCAGCTTGGCCTAGCCTTCTTTCAACTGGTATACCAAGTTCTCCATCCTGTATCGATGGGGCTATGCCCGCATTCTCCACCACTTTGTAACGGGGTCACTGTCCGGAGGGGTACTAAGCAACAATGAGACCAAGGATGAGGTGAAACCAAATATTTATTGTCTCTTAAATCAGAGTCTTGTGCACTAGGGTCCTCCTCTGGTTGGGGCCACTTTGGGATTTGCCTCCTTGCCCCAGGGAAATGAGTGAAACAAGGCCGTCCTGACTTCTCCCCACGTCCGTGGTTCAGGTACCGGAAGCAGTCCAAAACCCAAAAGGCAAAGGAAAAAAAATGCGATCAGTGGGGAAGCGACTTCCTTCCTCATACAAGGGAGCAGGGAGTGAGGGATGAATCACCACCACGAACGCCGACACCGTGCGATCCCTATTGTGACCTCCCTCTCGGTTACCACCTCCCCCTACCCGTGCCCTGGAAACCCCTGAAGCTTCGCCCGTACCTTGTCAAGCCACCCTCCTCCTGGAGGGTGGCGGGGTGGAACACGGTCTCGTTGGACTCCTGGCTTGACGTCTTCTTCGAGGGCAGCGCTTCCTCTCTCGGTTCCTCTCCGTCCGTCCGGGTTCTCCAACCTCCACGCCTCCAACTCTCCTCTCGGCTGGGATTCTCCTTCCGCATACGTGCGGGGGCTCCCCTCTCTTGTTCCGGCTGCTCTCTCACCCGATTGGATGGATGACGAAAACATCATGGGCCACGCCTCCGGGGATTCCTCCGAAGGAGATTCCTTAAAGGGCTCAACTCCTGCCTGCATGTAAGGCAACAGCACGTATTAACCACGTCAGAGGGCCAATCAGTTCCTCCGTAGTCAGCGGACTCCTGACAGGATGTAAGTGTGGATGTCAGAGTCTCTGCATGGGTTTTGAATGAGTGTAACGATTTGTACATAGCTGTAAGACTGGGTGTAAGAGAGACTGTATGGGTATGTGAGTGGGTATGAAAGTCTCTGTATGGATGTAACTCTGCATGTAAGAGTCTCTGTATGAGTTTGTGAATGGGTGTAACTGTGTCTATAAGATATGGTAGTGGGTGTGACAGTGTTTGTATGGGTATATGACTGGGTGTAAAAGTGTATATATATATGTGTAAGACTGATGTGAGAGTTTGTGTATGGCTTTGTGAATGGGTGTAACAGTGTCTGTATAGGTGTGAGAATGGGTTTGAGAGGGTCTGTATGACTTTGTGAGTGGGTGTGAAAGTTTCTGTATTGATGTAAGTGTACGTGTTAGAGTCTCCGTATGTGTTTGTGGATCGGTGTATACTGTTTGCACAATATGTGAATGGGTGAGATAGTGTTTGTGTGGTAATCTGAATGGGTGTAAAACTGTCTATATAGATGTAACTCTAGGTGTGAAAGTCTCTGTATAGGTTTGTAAATGCATATGAGAGTCTCTGTATAGGTTTATGAATGCGTGTGACAGTGTCTCTATGGGTGTAGGACTGGATGTGAGAATGTCTGTATGGGTATGTTAGTGGGTGTGTCAGTATTTGCATAGGTAAGTGAGTAGCTGTGAGATGAAGAGAGAGCATAAAAATATATATATTTTTTTTCCAGTTGCGCTAAATCCGCAGATCCCTGCAGAGTTACATGGGGGCCACGCTGAGCCCCGCAAGGGATCCAAATATTTCATGAAAGGCCAAATAAACTATTTTTTTCTAATTTCTGCACCAGGATACATGCTCATCCCTCTTTTACAATATATACAAGGGGTCAGGAAACATCTCAGCTGACCCCTTTATTCAATTTGCAAATGCATTTTCGGCCCAGGGACCGTTTCTCCGACAAACAAAATGGTGGCCACAGCTTTTCTGTTAAGGTGTGGCCAGCCAATCAGGACTTTGCTTCGGCACGTTATTTGGTGTAAATCTGTTCAGTAGTTTTAGAGATTTATTAAATGGAAAACAAATTTGTATAAATAGGGACGCAGATCCTCTGCGGATCCACCAGAGGGGATCCGCAGAGGATCTGTGTCCCTATGTATAAACATTTGTTTTCCAGTTAATATCTCTAAAGCTACTGAACGGATTTACACCAAATAAGTGAAAGCCTGATCTGCATAACCAAATCTACCTTTCTGCCAAATTCGGTGTAATTCCGTTCAGCAACCCGGGCTGTAGACTTGTTCAAGGGTCCTATGGAATTAACATGGAGAAAACGTTATTTTGGGACCCCCCTTTTTCTCCCCTTTTTGATGGGCCACCCTGAAACTTTCCAGACACAAGCTAACGTGAGTGTCAAATTTTTGGGGAAAATTTTGTGAAGATTCAACAAGTGGTAACAAAGACATAGGCAACTGAGAAACAGCGTTTTAATAGAAATCACGCCAGTAGATGATCTATATATATATATATTTATATGCAGAAAAAGAAATTGCTGAAGCCCAGTTTCAGATAACCACCAAGCATTTATTCACAGTGGAAATGGCTGCATGCTCATAGTCCTTACGCGTTTAGACAGTTATGCCTTGAGCATACAGCCATTTCCACTGTGATTAACTGCTTGGTGGTTATCTGAAACTGGGCTTCAGCAATTTCATTTTCTGGATTTGCACTAACGGGATAATCTGTTCCCATCAACTGAAGCCACCCTGCATGGCTGGGGGCCTTCGATGATGGAGGTTGTTTTGTGGAATTATGATTGGGGGGCATGACCTGCTTCCCTCTGTGCTGGACAAGGTATTCATCCAAGCAATCACAGGTCACAGGGGTGAGAAAGGGACAATAGAGAGGTCCGCACCTCCTCCTTAGCAGTTTCAGTTTCCCCTGCGTTTTAATTATTAATGTGGCAGCAGCAATGAAGAGCGACTATTGCAAGACTTACACATTAATTTTAGTACAACGCAAGTGGCCACTATACTCCGATGCACTTTGGCAATATGAACTGTAACTGCAAGTGATTTAAAGCTATTTAGCATGACCGTAATATTGGAATGCAGTACGAAGAATTGTTGTAACATAATTGGTGCATTATGGGAGTTGTATGACTCTATTACAGAAGCGCGTGACAAATGATTTAAATACACCTGCATCTTGTTGGATGTAAATCGCTTACCTGTGATCAAGGCATAACTGCGGAAACGTGTAAGGACTATGAGCATGCAGCCAATTCCACTGTGAATAAATGCTTGGTGGTTATCTGAAACTGGGCTTCTGCAATTTCTTTTTCTGGATTTGCACTAATGGGAAACTCTGTCCCCATCAGCTGAAGCCACCCTGCTGGGATGGGGCCCCCCGACAATAGAGGTTGTTTTGTGAAAAAAAAAAAATATATATATATTCACTGAAAAAACCATAGGTTTCAGGCATGTTGTAGTTAGATATTAGCATTTAAAAAACCTTAGAAATTCACTGAAAAAACCATAGGTTTCAGGGATGTTATAGTTAGTTGGACATTTCACTCGTACAAAACCAGAGAAATTCCACCGTTATAGTTAGTTCAGCTAACTATAACTCGCGCCCCCGCAATGCACTGTTGATGACGTCACATATTACATCATTCATGACATGGTCAGTGACATCACTGATGACATCACTGATGACATCTCAAATGACATCAGTGATGACATCACTGATGACATCATCCAGTGACTGTCTGTTTCTGTAAAGTTTAAATATGTTTTATATATATATATATATGCCAAGGTGTATTGAAGAATGAGTGGGTGTATAAGTGTCTGAATGGATGATTTAGTAGGTGCGTGACTGACTGTATAAGTGAGTGATTAATCGTGTCTTAATGAATGCATGGGTTAGCGACTAAACTGTATGAATATCTGTATCAGTCTGTCTTGGTGTATAAGCGGTTGCATGGGTTGGTGAGTAGCTACATGAGTGTCTATATGGGTTATTGATTGCTGGTCTGAGTATCTGTATGGGTGCCTGAGTGTCTGTGTGGGTGGGTGGGGTGTGTGTGACTCACTGCATGGATGTGTGAGTGGGTGAATCACTAGCTGTATGGGTTCAAGAGTGCGTTTGTGAAGGGCTGTATGGGTGGGTGAGTATGTGTATGGGTGTGGGTGTGTTGGTGAGTGAATGGATGTCTCAGTGGTACATGTTTGAGTAACTCCATATGTGAAAGGCAGTATATGTGAGTGTTGGAGTATATAAATGACTATATGTGAGAGTGAGTGATTGTGAGAGTGGCTGGATGGATGAGTGTGTGCTTGTATCAGTGATTGTATAAGAGAGTAAGTATGTGTTAGTATCTGCATGAATAAGTGAGGTGGTGTGTGTATAACTGTATAGGTGAGTAAATGAGAGTGTGAATGATTCTTTGCATGACTGACTAGGTGTATGAGTAACTCTATGGATGTGTGGCAGTGTGTGAGTGTCTGTATAGGTGTATGAGTGCAAATGATAGTGCTGTATTGATTAGTGACTGCATGTATGAGTGACTGTATGGGTGAATGAGTGGACGTGTGTGTAGACGTAGGAATCAGTGAGTGGGTATGTAGTAACTGGTATTGGTGTGTCTATGGTTTCGAAAATGTTAGTCTACATTTTAGAGTGGGTGTATCAAAGGTTATATTAGGGTATGAAGAGGTGCATCAGATTATCACGTGGATGATGTCATCAGTGATGTCATCAGTGATGTCATTTGAGATGTCATCAGTGATGTCATCAGTGATGTCACTGACCATGTCATGAATGATGTAATATGTGAAGTCATCAGCAGTGCATTGCGGGGGCGCAAGTTATATTTAGCTGAACTAACTATAACAGTGGAATTTCTCTGGTTTTGTACAAGTGAAATGTCCAACAAACTATAACGTCCCTGAAACCTATGGTTTTTTCAGTGAATTTCTAAGGTTTTTTAAATGCTAATTTCTAACTATAACATAGCAGTCGCGTTTGCAGAGTGGTGGAGAAAGGTGAGCGTGGCCTTCAAACACCTTTTAGCAATCCCACTGTGTGGGATTTAGCGGACGTAACAGGAGGGATAGTTAGCCCCCAACGTCAACCTTGGGGGCCAACTACCCCTTTTATTACCTCCAGTAAGTCCCACATAGCTCTGTGGTCCATACTGGAGGTACCTGGTGGGCTAGTTGGCCCCCAGGGACCCTCAGTATTCAAGGGGAATTAATTCCCCAACTTACAACGCGCCAGGGGGCGCGTTTGCTGGAGTGCTGCAGGGAGGGGCGGGGCCTCCGGAGCAATGCCGTTCTTTTTTTACAAGGGGGCTGTGTGGCCCCCTTCTTTTACATTATTTGGGGCCCTGGGGACCCCATCCCCCAGGGCCTGCTCTTTTTAAAAAAAAAATGTTGTTAAACGGGAAGGGGGCTGCGCGGCCCCCGTCCCAAGGCTAATTTCGGCCCGGGGACCCCATCCCCCTGGGCATGGCCACATTTTTTTTTGTTTGCTTTGGTTTTTTTTTATGGAGGGGGGCTGCGTGGCCCCCCTCCTTAGGCCTCTATTGGCCCCCGGCACCCCATCCCGCGGGGCTGTGCCTCTTTATTTATTTATTATTTAAAACAATTTAATATTGAAGGGGGGCCGCGTGGCCCCCCTCCTGGGCCACTTCTGGCCCCGGGGACCACATCCCCCGGGACTGGCCCTTTGTGTTGGGGACTGTGGGGGGAGCCCCAATGCCCCCACGGTCCCTGCCAGCTCCCCGCCTCCTGCGGGAGCCGGCATTGCTTTTCCACAAGGGGAGCTGCTGACATGCAGCTCCCCTTGTGGAAAAGCAATCCTGCTTTGCTTCATTGAAGCAAGAACAGGTTTCCCTGCTCTCGCTTCAATGAAGCAAAGCAGAGTTTGCTATGGGAGTGCGGGAGCCGCACGGCTCCCGCCCTGCCATAGCAAACAGCAGTGTCCCGGGGGTGGGCACCCCGGGACACTGCAGGAGCCGGCCCTGGGGGGTGGTGGTCCCCAGGGCCATCAAGGGCTCCAGGAGGGGGGCTGCGCGGCCCCCCTCCCAACATTTAAAGTCCCGGGAAGGTGGTGCTCCCCGGGGTGTGTGGGGGGCTCTTGCCCCCCCACACTTTTTTTTTAAAATTAACACAGCCCCGGGGAGGTGGCGGTCTATGGGGCTGCGGGGGGGCCGCGTGCCACCCTGCATACAATTGTTAAAGCCCCGGGGAGGTGGCGGTCCCCGAGGCAGCGTGGGGGGGTGGGACCCCCCCACACATTATTTTTTTTAAAAGCCCCGGGGAGGTGGTGGCCCCTGGGGCTGTGGGGGGCCACGTGCCCCCTGCACATAATCAGCATAGCCCCGGGGAGGTGGCAGTCCCCGGGACTGCGGGGGCCCCCGTGGGCCCCCGCTTATAATTTTTGGGCAATGCCCCCGGGACCTGGCTCACCCGGGGGCCTCATTAAAATGAAGCACGGGAGGCCGTGCATCATTTTTAAAAAAAACTTCAGCGGGATTCGTGACCCCAACGCAAATTCCGCCGAAATTATTTAAATAAAAATGCTTTTTTGGGCCCAGGGGGTCCTTGTGGGACCCCCTGAGCAGGCCTAGGGGGTCAGGGTGTTTCTACCCTGCCCCCTTTTCTTCATTTTACACTTTGTTTCACTGTTTTCTTGTGACTCTGTTCTACCGAGTCACAAGATGGCTGCCAACACTTCCTGGTTTGGAGTGTTGGCAGCCAATCAGATTGAAGCTCGTGCCCGCCGCACCCACAGATATTGAAACTTTTTCTTTTTCTAATTTCTCAGGAACTACTGAACGGATTTACACCATTTCAAAAAAAGGTCTCTTTCTGAACCAAGACCTACCTTTTTTTGCCAAATTTGGTGTAATTCCGTTCAGCAGTTCGGGCTGTAGCTTTGTCTAAAGTTTCCTATGGAAATTAACATGGGGAATACGCGTTTTAGGACCCCCCTTTTTTCTCGGCCCCCGCTTGACGAATCACCGCGAATCTTTCAAGGCAGGAGCTGACAGTAGCGCCCCACTAGTTTTAAAACCCGCTCTAAAGTTATTGGGAAAATAAAAAATGCTTTTTGAGTAGAAACGAGGTTCTAACTATAACTACCTACTGGCAACCGCCAGTAGGTAATATATATATATATATATAGATATATATATACATATATATATATACATATATATAGTAACCACAAAGAAAGTTTCACTCGCACTCCAGGAGATTTCTTACAAGGCTAATTTAATCCAATGGTTTACAGTCATCACCATCACCAGTTCCAAACCAACGTGTTTCGACCAGATTGGTCTTGATCCTGGTTAGTGGTGATCCACCTATTGTGTCTTTTTATACACAAATACCCATGTAGCCCATAATGAGGCATTATGGGAGATGTGGTTCACTAAGTTACAAAATCACTTTTTAGCAACACAAAAAACAATTATAACGGTCTTTTTGTAAAAATTAATCACACTGTTCCTTGGAGTTGTATCATAGTCATTATACAACCAAGTGTATCATCAAGTGGCACCCATTCTTGATTTCGAACAAATCAGTCACATCCGTTATTTGAACACTCTATAAATTATGGCTCAGTGCCCTTTTTATAAAGTTCTGGTGACTTCTGTTCGATTTAAATCCGAGTGTCCCCTCTCTTTAATGTTCATAATTCTACCTCAGTGGTATTCATTTTCTTTATTGATTATTCGAAAATAGGCTTCTGGATACTGGTTGTCTGATTTCCGAGTTTACAGGTGAACATGCAATTCTTCATCGCCATTCAATCCATCTGGTTGCTTGGTGTGGAAACAAATTATTAATCTCGACTCCAGGCATCTCAGTTTAGTCACACAGTCCCCACCTCTCTCACTGACCAGAATTGTCACTAAGCCCCAATATCTCATTTGTTGCCAGGTGAGGTTTTGATGTGTGTGCATATGTTTCGTCATGGCATAGTTATTGTCTTCATTTTGTATGGCACGGATGTGCTCTAGGATCCTTTTCTGTAGTTGGCAAATGGTGCTCCCAATGTATCTGCGGCCACAGTTGCATTCTAGCACGTAGACAACGTAGGTACTTTCACTGCTGATCTTTTCCTGAATACTGAAGGTCTTTCCTTTGAAGTCTGCAATTTCTTTCATGTTCTTTCCTATGCAACATGCTTTGCATTTTTCACATTTCCTGAATCCAGTTTAGAATTCAGTGAACCAAGACCTCGTTTGTGGTTTCGTATAGTGGCTATGTACTAGTTTTTCTTTAATCAATGCTGATCGTCTGTATGTTATCTTTGGTTTTTTGCTAAGACTTTTCTTCATATCGGGGTCCTTCAAGAGTATGTTCCAATGTTTGTTCATGATTTTGACAATTTAATGGTTTTCTTTATTGTAAGTTAGAATTATTCTGATGTCTGGGTTCTCATTTTCTTGGGTTCCATCCTTGCTTACTTTTTTGGTTAGCAGGGTTTGTTCTCGAGAGATTTGCTCTGCTTTGCTTTTACCTGCTCTCACATATGCTGGTTTGTATCCTCTTTCCAAGAATTTACGTGTTGTTTCTTCTGTTTTGGATTCTAGTTCCTTCTTATCTGAGCAATTGCGCTTCATTCTAAGAAATTCTCCATAAGGTATGCTTTTAATAAGTGATCTCAGATGGAAACTGGAAGTGTGCAGGATGCTATTGGTTGCAGTGGGATTCCGGTATGTGGTAGTTTTAATTTTGCCTTCATCCGCATACACCTGTATATCTAGGAATTGTATTGTTGTCGTACTGGTGTTATACGTGAATCGTAGGCCTGTCTCATTTCTTTTCAATAGGTTCACATATTGTATGAATTCCTCAGATGTGCCATTCCATATGATGAAAAGTTTGTCAATAAATCTCAACCATAGCTTTATCTTCTCCGTGTATTGATCCTTGTCTTCTCCCCAAGCTACTGTCTTTTCCCACCATCCCATGGTGAGGTTCGCGTAGCTCGGAGAAAATGAAACTCCCATGGCGGTGCCACAGATTTGGCAATACAAATGCTGATCAAAAATGAAGATATTATTTCTGAGACACAGTTCTGCCATTTCTTTAATCATTTTGGAATGTTCCAAGTATTTAATGTCTCTCTGGCCAAGAAAGTATTCCAGTGCACACAGTCCCATTTCATGGTTAATAGAAGTGTAAAGGGATACCACATCGATAGTGGCCAGAAGGTATCCATTCTGCATTGTGTGTTGTCTAGGATCCTCAAGAAATCACCAGTGTCTCTTATATATGAGTTTAGTGTGGTTACTATTGGTGCCAAAAAATGGTCCACATATTCAGATATAGGTTCATACAGACTGTCGCAACTTGAAATTATTGGTCTTCCTGGTGGGTTAACAAGTATTTTGTGTACTTTGGGCAGGAAGTAAATTGTCGGGATCTTAGAATTATCCTTCTTGAGGAACTTCACTTCCTCAGTAGTCAGTAGGCCTTTCTCAAACCATCCGTTTATTTTTATTTGCAATCTTATTGTCAATTAATTGATCGGATTTACTTTCAATTTTTTGTGATTCTCTGTCATGTTGAGTTGTCGCAGTACTTCTTTTTTGTATTGTGTTTTGTCCATTAGGACTATATTCCCGCCTTCATCTGCTGGTTTAATCTCTAAGTTCTGGTTATCCATGAATTCATATAAGGCTTTTCTTTCTGCGTTGGTCGGATTTTCTTTCTTTTTGGTATGTGTTTTGGTTTTCAAATTTTCCAAATCTGATGTTACCAATTCATAGTAAAGATCAGTTTTGTTGCCCAAGTTCAGGATCGGGCAAAATTTGGATTTAGGTTTGAAATTCGTTTTTCTCTAACAGTGGTGTTTAGACCCAATTCATTTAAGATGTCTGATTCATGCATATCTTCATCTTGAAAGTCATGAGCTAGATCATACATTGTTTTCTCATCGGAGGCTTGATCAATGGATATACTCTTTGGTATGGTCACTTCCTCTGTGTTGGGTATAGGTGCTGTTTTATGTTTTGCAAAGAATTTTGCCAATTTTAGTTTGCGAATAAATTTGTAGGTATCAATTTTTGTTTCTACAAAATCATGGTTTATTTCTGGACAGAAGGTTACTCCCTTGTTAAGAACTCTGCATTGATTGTCAGTTAGAGTTTGGTTGGATAGATTAATGATCAAGTTATTTTTTGTTGTAGGTTCTTGTATGAGACTCGTTTCTTCTGTTTGCTGCATAAAGGGTACTGATTTGTACTTCCTGAGGCTTCTCTTTGTTTTTCTACGTTTGAATGATTGATTGATCTTCCTCGTCCACGTTTTTGTATTGTTGTTTGTCCTCGTCCTCTTCCTCTCCGGTTGCCTGGTCTCTGATCTATATATAACAGTCTCATTTCCTCTAAAAAAGATGTTTTTTTGATGGTTGTTGTAACATTTTCTCCTTCACTTAATTCCGCGTCTAACTCACTTATTGTTGAGTCAGATTCGTTTCCTTTCACTTGTCTATCCGTTAGTTTTTTTCTTCAGATTTGTGAATCTTTTGGCGAAGGTGAATATTGTGCCTATTTTGTAGTCCTTTTCATCTTGCCTAAACTTTCTTTCTTTTCCTTCCTCTATTTCTTTTTCGTATTTATCTAACTTAATTTCCATGTCTTTTCTATATCTATTGCTTTCTTCTTCCTTCCTTAGAGACTGTATTTGAGTTTCAAGATCCTCAATTGTTTTGGGAATCTCATCCAGGTCTTTCTTGTCATATTTTATAATGATTTGCATCAATGTTGCGGGAACATTGCATGTTGTTTCGTCCCCATTCTTCTAGCATTTTGGTTTGGTATCCAGATGGTTAGGTAAGGTAAAAATCCGCAGGCCTCTTGGCACTCTGTTAACTTCTAAGTATTTCTCCATTGTTAGGATTTCCCATCCTTTGTTGATCTCCTTCCTCATTGTTTTTTCCAATTGGAAGAATAAATTCTTTAAATTCCTTTCCATAGGTTGTTGATCTGTCGTGTCTGTTGCTTTTTTTCCCAATCATACATTCTTGTTACTTGTGAAAAGCGATTCCACTTTTAGTTGTCTTTTAGTGACTCTTGCCTCCATGACTCCAGTTCTGGGTTTCCAACTCTGGTATATGGATTGTATGTCCGTTATTGTGTTATTGAACTACACGTTCCCAAGCCACTATTTCCTGGTTTTGAGTTTAGTCAATATCCTCCTGTTTGATGTACATGTCCATTAGTGTTTAAAATGGGTGTATACTCAGTTGTTAGTTTGGTTGTTTTACACCACTTACAAATGATTTTTATTTGGGTGTATACTTGGTTGTTAATTCGGTTGTTTTACACCAATTACAAATGATTTTCCAGTGTGGTTTTAGTCGCACAAAGAACTGGTGATTGTTTACTTTTTGGGCTGTCGCTGCAGTGTACTCAACCTGCAACGTTATTTGAATGCCTCTCTTGCGCGTCTCCCAGCGCGGAATGCTTAGAGTCGAAGCATACGGATCTTGCGCATTCCTTCGCTATCTCAACTCTCAGCCTGCTGCCTTTCATTCGCTCCCAGCGCACGTTGCCAAGCAGTCTTACCTCCCGGTTCTCTTCTGAAGGCAGCGGCGTCCTCCGACTCCCCCACCCTGGTTTGATCTGCTCAGTTTGACCGTTTGCTGCGCTCGGTTGACTCACTCCACGAGAGTCGGGTGAGTTTGGCTTCTGTTGTTCAATAGACTCAAAGGCGTTCACGGACTGCAATGTCGATCGTTTGTGCTCATCCCCACAATACGATCCAGGCTTAGATTTGGGCGCTGCTGCTCTTGTTTAATTATGCCACCAACTGATTCCTTTGACAGCGCACTCGCATTCGGTGTGAGTGATGCGGCAAAGGAGTCAAATTCCGCAAATATTATAACCACAAAGAATGTTTCAATGCACGCCAGGAGATTTGTTACAAGGCTTATTTAATCCAATGGGTTACAGCCATCACCATCACTAGTTCCAAACTAACACGTTTCGACCAGATTGGTCTTGATTACGGTTAGCGGTGATCCACCTATTGTGTCTTTTTATACACAAATACCCATGTAGCCCATGGGAGATGTGGTTCACTAAGTTACAAAATCACTTTTTAGCAAAACAAAAAACAATTATAACAGACAGTCTTTTTGTAAAAATTAATCACACTGTTCCTTGGAGTTGCATCATAGTCATTATACAACCATGTGTTTCATCAAGTGGCACCCATTCTTGATTTTGAACAAATCAGTCACATCCGTTATTTGATCACTCTATACATTATGTCACAGTGTCCTTTTTATAAAGTTCTGGTGACTTCTGTTCGATTTAAATTCGAGTGTCCCCTCTCTTTAATATATATAGATAGATATAGATGGATATATATATGTATGTGTGTGTGTACATATATATATATATACATATATATATATATATTTCAATCCACACGCCCTTGCGCTCAGGATATGCACTTGACGATGCTCCCACCACGTTCATGGTCCTTGCTAGCCTCGTTGCAGCATGCTTCCGCTCTGTCCCACATTGGCAATGATACTCGACGCGTTTCGAGGCGGACGCCTCTTCATCATGAGTTTGCACAGAGGCACGGAAGGCTCACCTGGTGAATCACTCTATTTTATTGAATGAATCCGCCCACAATGGGCCTGGCTTGCAGTAATCGCCGTAATGCATGCTGGTACTTGCAGTCAGGTGAGTGTTAGTGTTAGTCCTATAGTAGGCTCCGTGCCCCTGTGTACATTGAAAACCTTCGTAATGTCCTATAATAGGTTGGCACTTCGGGGCTGCACGCTATTTTGAGCAAGGGAACATTGTGCCACAGAAAGGAATCTTGCCTTACCCAGCCCTACCATTTGAAGTGGTGCACTTCCTGTTACCGCGGCTCGGGCAGCCGCGTTCCAAATTTCAATCCAAACGCCCTTGCGCTCAGGATATGCACTCGACGATGCTCCCACCACGTTCATGGTCCTTGCTAGCCTCGTTGCAGCATGCTTCCGCTCTGTCCCACATTGGCAATGATACTCGACGCGTTTCGAGGCGGACGCCTCTTCATCATGAGTTTGCACAGAGGCACGGAAGGCTCACCTGGTGAATCACTCTATTTTATTGAATGAATCCGCCCACAATGGGCCTGGCTTGCAGTAATCGCCGTAATGCATGCTGGTACTTGCAGTCAGGTGAGTGTTAGTATTAGTCCTATAGTAGGCTCCGTGCCCCTGTGCACATTGAAAACCTTCGTAATGTCCTATAGTAGGTTGGCACTTCGGGGCTGCATGCTATTTTGAGCAAGGGAACATCGTGCCACAGAAAGGAATCTTGCCTTCCCCAGCCCTTCCATTTGAAGTGGTTCACTTCCTGTTACCGCGGCTCGGGCAGCCGCGTTCCAAATTTCAATCCAAACGCCCTTGCGCTCAGGATATGCACTCGACGATGCTCCCACCACGTTCATGGTCCTTGCTAGCCTCGTTGCAGCATGCTTCCGCTCTGTCCCACATTGGCAATGATACTCGACGCGTTTCGAGGCGGACGCCTCTTCATCATGAGTTTGCACAGAGGCACGGAAGGCTCACCTGGTGAATCACTCTATTTTATTGAATGAATCCGCCCACAATGGGCCTGGCTTGCAGTAATCGCCGTAATGCATGCTGGTACTTGCAGTCAGGTGAGTGTTAGTGTTAGTCCTATAGTAGGCTCCGTGCCCCTGTGTACATTGAAAACCTTCGTAATGTCCTATAGTAGGTTGGCACTTCGGGGCTGCACGCTATTTTGAGCAAGGGAACATCGTGCCACAGAAAGGAATCTTGCCTTCTCCAGCCCTTCCATTTGAAGTGGGGCACTTCCTGTTACCGCAGCTCGGGCAGCCGCGTTCCAAATTTCAATCCAAACGCCCTTGCGCTCAGGATATGCACTCGACGATGCTCCCACCACGTTCATGGTCCTTGCTAGCCTCGTTGCAGCATGCTTCCGCTCTGTCCCACATTGGCAATGATACTCGACGCGTTTTGAGGTGGACGCCTCTTCATCATGAGTTTGCAAAGAGGCACGGAAGACTCACCTGGTGAATCACTCTATTTTATTGAATGAATCCGCCCACAATGGGCCTGGCTTGCAGTAATCGCCGTAATGCATGCTGGTACTTGCAGTCAGGTGAGTGTTAGTGTTAGTCCTATAGTAGGCTCCGTGCCACTGTGTACATTGAAAACGAGGCTAGCAAGGACCATGAACGTGGTGGGAGCATCGTCGAGTGCATATCCTGAGCGCAAGGGCATTTGGATTGAAATATATATATATATATATATATCCAGTCAAAAAGGGTGCCCCTTATGGAAGAGCCACAGCAGGTAAAGTTTATTCCAACAACTTTATTCGCGGGGGCTGCATGCAGGTTTTTTTGCATGCAGGTTTTGAGATTAAGAGTCAGGAGGACTCGAAACGCGTCTGGCAGTTAACTTACGATGACGTTTTTGTCAAAACCTGCATGCAGCCCCCGTGAATAAAGGTGTTGGAATATACTTTTCCTGCTGTGGCTCTTCCATAAGGGGCACCCTTTTTGACTGGCTATATATATATATATATATATTCACAGAAAAAACCATAGGTTTCAGGGACGTTATAGTTAGTTGGACATTTCACTAGTACAAAACCAGAGAAATTTGCCCGTTATAGTTAATTGAGCTAACTATAACTCGCACCCCCGCAATGCACTGCTGATGACGTCACACATTACCTCATTCATGACATGGTCAGTGACATCACTGATGACATCACTGATGACATCTCAAATGACATCACTGATGACATCACTGATGCCATCATCCACGTGATAATCTGATGCACCTCCCCAAACCCTAATATAACCTTTGATATACCCACTCTAAAATGCCTAATATCATTTTCGAAACCATAGACACACCAATACCAGTTACCTCATACCCACTCACTGATCCTTAGGTCTACACACATGTCCACTCATTCATCCATACAGTTACTCATACATGCAGTCACTCATCAATACAGCACTATCATATGCACTCATACACCTATACAGATACTCACACACCACCACTCACCCATAGAGTTACTCACATACCTAGTCAGTCATGCAAAGAATCAATCACTCTCCCATTTACTCACCTATACAGTTATACACACACCACTTCACTTATTCATACAGATACTAACACATACTTACTCTCTTCTACAATCACTGACACAAGCACACACTCATCCATACAGCCACTCTCACAATCACTCACTCTCACATATAGTCATTTATATACTCCAACACTCACATATACTGCCTTTCACATATGTAGTTACTCACACATGTACCACTGAGACATCCATTCACTCACCAACACACCCATACACACACTCACCCACCCATACAGCCATTCACAGATGCACTCTTGAACCCATACACCCAGTGAATCACCTACTCACACATATATGCACAGAGTCACATACCACCCACCCACAGAGACAGTCAGGCACCCATACAGATACTCAGACAACCAATCAATAACCCATATAGACACTCATGTAGCTACTCACCAACCCATGCAGCCGCTTACACACCATCTGACAGACTAATACAGACATTCACACAGTTTAGTCACTAACCCATGCATTCAGTAAGACACGATTAATCACTCACTTATACAGTCAGTCACGCACCTACTTAATCACCTATTCAGACACTTATACTCCCACTCATTCTTCAATGCACCTTGGCATATATATATATATATATATATATATATATATATATATATATATATATATATATATATATATTTTTTTTTTTTTTGCAGCAATGTGGTTCCTGCCGGAGCGCGCAGCAGCGGGTGCAGGCGTGGAGACGAACCAGTGGCCAATTTCAATTTTAACAAAGGACGCCGCACTCTGGAATCAGAATTAAGAAAGTTTTATTTCACAGACCCAGTCTGTCACACCGACGCGTTTCGGCCAAAAGGCCTTTCTCACGGTAGGGGGCACTACTGCTCAATCTGTTTTAAACCTTGACCATGTGACTACTACTTCCCAGTGACTTCTGGGACTAGTAGTTCAATAGTACATGTTGTGAATACCCTTGTGACATTATCGTATATACATCAGAATTAGTGGCGCATGGGTCAAACTGCATTGGAAAACATAGTCATATTCATTATAGTAGTGCCAACGAGTGTGATAATAAATAAGTACATGTATATTACATTTTGTAATGCTTTTCAAATTTTGCTCAGTGTCGTGCACATATTAAATGAACATGATGAAATGAATCATTTTTCTGCTCGTGCATTGTACAGCTTCTGAATTGAGGGTATAGTACCCCAATTAAACTGAAGGTTTATCTACAATGTCAACATTTGATTACTCGGCTTTAGCTTGTGATGATCGGTTAATTATTTTGTTACAGATGAACATAAAGTTCTTCATCAAAGTTCATCCCTTTGGGGTTCTTGGTTCGTAATCTGATGATGTATTTTGATTCAAGTTGTCGGAGTTTCTTCTTTCTGTCCCCCATCCTTTCATGTTTTTCCACCATATCTAGGCCAAAGAATGTCATATTGCGCCATTCGCCATTTTGACAGGTGATCATGTGTTTAGCAGTTGCGTACGTTTGGTCCTTGTTTTTGACTGCCCTAATGTGTTCTAGAATTCGCTTTTTAAGGTGCAAATTGTGCTTCCTATATACATCTTGCCGCAATTGCATTGGATGACATAGACCACATATTGTGAGGAACACGTTATTCTTTGATTTATATGAATGATTCTTCCTTCGGGATCCCTGATGTTGTTTTTGTTCACCCCGATTTTGCATGCTTTGCAGTTATTGCACCGTTTGAATCCAATCTGTTGAACTTCAAGCCAATTTTTACTCTTGGGTTCAGATTTGAAATGGCTGCATATAATCATGTCTTTAATGGATTGCGCTTTCCTATATGTGATTTGTGGTCTCTCACCAATAATTTTGCCCAGTTCTTGATCTTGTTGTAGCATCGGCCAATATTTTTGAATGCTTTGTCTGATCTTATGTGCCTCTTTGTTGTAGGACAGTATGAGTCTTGGAGCCACTTGTGGATTGACCATCTTAGAATTATCTTGAGTTCTATCTACTTTTTTGTCTTTCCTGATTAGTGTTTCAATTCGTGTAATTGATTTGGCTTTTTTCAAACTGGAATTGAGATCTCTCTCTTTGTATCCTCTTTTTTTCAATCTTTTTGCACAATTGAGAATTTGTCTGTCAGCTTCTTCTTCTTTTGAACAGTTCCGTCGCATTCTTAGGAATTCTCCAAATGGAATACTTTTCAGTAGGGATTTTGGATGAAAACTATCTGCTTGAAGAACGCTATTGGTGGCAGTTTTCTTTCTGAAGAGAGTTGTTTGTATGTGTCCATTCTCAATGAAAACTGTAATATCCAGAAAGTTTATCTTCTGACGGCTGGTTTTGCAGGTAAAACTGAGGCCAATATCATTGTTATTCAAACTTTGAAAGTAGTTCATGAATTCGTCCTTTTTCCCATTCCAAATTATAAAAAGATCATCGATGTATCGAACCCATAATATGATCTTATTGAGTGCTGCGGTTTTGTTCGTTCCCCAAGCTATTTCCTTCTCCCACCAGCCCATGGTGAGATTTGCATAATTCGGGGAGAAGGAAATGCCCATTGCACAGCCACATAATTGGTGATACATCTCTTGATCAAAGAGGAAGATATTATTGATGAGACACATTTCAATCATAGTTAGGAGCATGGCTGAATGCTCCAATTCTTTGATATTGCGCTGTTTCAGGAAATATGTACAAGCATTAAGACCTACAGAGTGTTCAATAGAAGTGTATAAAGAATTTACATCAATTGTTGCCATGATGTATGATGGATTCCATTCTGTGTTGGCTAATATGCGCAAAAATCCCCGTATCTTGAATGTAGGAATTGAGATTTTTCACCATTGGGGCCAAATAGTGATCCACATAAGATGACATATTTTCATATAAAGCATCACAAGATGATACAATTGGTCTTCCGGGGGATTAATTAGAGTTTTGTGAACCTTCGGTAGGAAGTATATAGTTGGGATGGTGGGGTTTTCTTTAAGCAGAAATTGGTATTCTTACATACTGATTAAATTGTGATTGAGCCATTCCTCCAGGTTAGTTTTCAACTCCTGAATCATTCTATGGATTTGATTGCTAACTACTTTTTCATATTTGGTAAAATCGTGTAGTTGGCGGTATGCCTCTGCTTTATAATCATTGGTATTCTGGATGACGATGTTGCCACCCTTGTCCGCTGATTTAATTATTATTTTTGTATTATTGGCAAGGGTTCTGATTGACTCCTTTTCTGCCCTAGAAGTGTTTTCCCTATGTTTTTGATTTCTTGTTTTTTCCATTTTATCAATTTCATACATCACTGATTCAGAGAAGGAATCAATCTTGTTACCCGGTGATAATTGGGGGCAATATTTGGATTTTTTGTCAAACCACTACTTTTATGTTGTTTGGTGTCCATTTCAAGGTTTTGAAGCATTTGCATTTCAGAAATGTCGTCATCTTTCAATTCATTTGCTAGGTCATATAGAGTTTTCAAGTGTGGAATTTCCTCAAATGTATATATATAACATATTTAAACTTTACAGAAACACATAGTCACTGGATGATGTCATCAGTGATGTCATTTGAGATGTCATCAGTGATGTCACTGACCATGTCATGAATGATGTAATATGTGATGTCATCAGCAGTGCACTGCAGGGACGCGAGGTATAGTTAGCTCAACTAACTATAACGGGCGAATTTCTCTGGTTTTGTACTAGTGAAATGTCCAACTAACTATAACGTCCCTGAAACCTATGGTTTTTTCAGTGAATTTCTACTGTTTTTTAAAGGCTAATTTCTAACTATAACGTCCTTGAAACCTATGGTTTTTTCAGTGAATTTCAAAGGTTTTTTAAATGCTAATTTCTAACTATAACGTCCCTGAAACCTATGGTTTTTTCAGTGAATTTCAAAGGTTTTTTAAATGCTAATTTCTAACTATAACGTACCTGAAACCTATGGTTTTTTCAATGAATTTCTAAGGTTTTTTAAATGCTAATTTCTATCTATAACGTCCCTGAAACCTGTGATTTTTTCAGTGAATTTCTAAGGTTTTTTAAATGCTAATTTCTAACTATAACATCCCTGAAACCTGTGGTTTTTTCAGTGAATTTCTAAGGTTTTTTAAATGCTAATTTCTAACTACACCTAGATAGGTAAGACGTGCAGAAAGAGGAAGAAAGGCGCCGAAAGAAGCAAGAGAAGTGCAGAAAGAAGCAAGAGAAGTACAGAAAAAGGCAAGAAAAGTGCAGAAAAAAGCAAGAGCAGTGCAAAAAGAGGAAGAAAGGTGCAGAAAGAAGCAGGAGAAGTGATGAAAGAGGGAAGAGAGGTGCAGAAAGAAGCAAGAGAAGTGCGGAAAGAAGCAAGAGAGGCACAGAAAGAAGTAAGAGAGTTGCAAAAAGTAGAGAGTGAGGGGCAGAAAGAGGAAGAAAGGCGCAGAAAGAGGCAAGTGAGGTGCAGAAAGAGGCAAGAGAGGTTCAGAAAGAGGCAAGAGAGGTCCAGAAAGAGGAAGAAAGGTGCAGAAAGAGGCAAGAAAAATGCAGAAAAAGGAAGAAAGGTGCAGAAAGAAGCAAGAGAAGCGCAGAAAGAAGCAAGAGAGGTGCAGAAAGAAGCAAGAGAGGTGCAGAAAGAAAAGAGAGGTGCAGAAAGAGGCAAGAGAGGTGCAGAAAGAGGCAAGAGAAGTGCAGAAAGAGGCAAGAGAGGTGCAGAAATAGGCAATAGTGGAGTAGAAAGCCAAGAGAGGTGCAGATAGAGGCAAGATAAGTGAAGAAAGAGGCAAGAGAGGTGCAGAAAGAGGCAAGAGAGGTACAGAAAGAGGCAAGAGAGGTGCAGAAAGAGGCAAGAGAGGTGCAGAAAGAGGTAAGAGGTGTAGAAAGAGTCAAGAGAGGTACAGAAAGAGGAAGGAAGGTACAGAAAGAAGCATGTGAGCTGCAGAAAGAGGCAAGAGAAGAGCACAAAGAGTCAACAGAGGTGCATCAAGAGGCAAGAGAGGTGCAGAAAGAGGAAGAAATGTTCAGAAAGAGGCAAGAGAGGTGCAGAAAGAGGCAAGAGAGGTACAGAAAGAGGCAAGAGAATTACAGAAAGAAGCAAGACAGGTACAGAAAGAAGAGAGTGAGCTGCAGAAAGAACCAAGAGAAGTGCAGAAAGAGGCATGAGAGGTACAGAAAGAGGCAAGAGAGGTGCAGAAAGAAGAGAGTGAGCTGCAGAAAGAGGGAAGAGAGGTGCAGAGAGAGGCAAGAGAGGTGCAGAAAGAAGAGAGTGAGCTACAGAAAGAGGCAAGAGAGGTGCAGAAAGAAGAGAGTGAGCTGTAGAAATAAGCAAGAGAAGTGCAGACAGAGGCAAGAGAGGTGCATAAAGAGGCAACAGATGTACAGAAAGAGGCAAGAGAGGTGCAGAAAGAAGAGAGGTACAGAAAGAGGCAAGAGAGGTGCAGAAAGAGGCAAGAGAGGTGCAGAAAGATGCAAGTGAGGTGTAGAAAGAGGCAAGAGATGTGCAGAAAGAGGCAAGAGAGGTGTAGAAAGAGGCAAGAGAGGTGCAAAAGAGGCAATAGAGTTACAGATATGAGAGAGTGAGCTGCAGAATGAGGGAAGAGAGGTGCAGAAAGAGGCAAGAGAGGTACAGAAAGAAGAGAGTGAGCTGCAGAAAGAAGCAAGAGAGGTGCAGAAAGAGGCAAGAGATGTGCAGAAAGAGACAAGAGACAACTAGATTGCTAACATTCTATATTTATTACAAAAGTGTGGCACACCTGACGTCATCTTGATGTAATCAAAACTGTAATACCTAAAGCATTTCCTTTCGAAATTATAGAAATGAGAGGGTCTTATTTGCATAGAAATTATGGTTAGAGCTCTAAAAAACTAAAATGAGGACATATTTTCTGAGTTCTCAAATAGCGACAAAGCACTTTTAAATTATTTGTTATCTTTATGTTTTTTTATCCAGTTGACCACTTGATTAAATGTTATGCTTAGGGGAGAGAATGTGGTGTTACTTACAGAGCTGCAGACTTTGCAACTGGGGAACTAAGTTGGAGTTTCTGCTTCAGCTCGACATTCTGTGATTCTGGTCAAATCACTCAATCTCCCCATGCCTACAACCAAAATGAGTTTGTCCTTGTATGATGTAACCAATGCTCATGTAAAGCACTTCAATATCTGACCAGCCTGCACTATATAAAACTGCAAAAAAACAAAGGATAAAAAGTGTTTTCCACACTTCTGTCATTGAGCTATACGTGGGCTACATCTGGGTGATATTTGTGCTACATTTGGGCTCCTTTTTCTCTGGTGGCCATCTTGTGAGACTTCAATTAAATTCATTAAACTTTATTCAATCTGATTTAGAAACATAGATCATAAACGTGTACATAAAAACAGTAAATACTCTTTCTTTATACAATACAGTGAGAATTAATTAAAACCAGTAGGTAAAAACGGGTGTTACAAAGCCCAGTTCAGGTTAACAGAATAGTAAAGTTCAATGTTTCACAAGATCAATCTCATGTACTTCGTGCAAAATACGCAATAAGGGGTCCAAGTAAGAGCAACGCTCCAATACCTGACGAGTCTGCACTATAAAAAACTGCAAAAAAACAAAAAATAAAAAGTGTTTTGCACACTTCTGTCATTGGGCTATATGTGGGCTACATCTGGGTGATATTTGTGCTACATTTGGGCTCTTTTTTCTCTGGTGGCCATCTTGGGAGACTTATTTGTTATCAAGTTTCCTAATTTCCTCATTTACTGCAGTCTTCTCAGTAGGAAATGCTTTCAGTTTTTTACTTTGATTCCATCAAGAAGGCATTCAGATGTGTCACACATTTGCCATAAATTCAGAATGTTAGCACTCTAGTTGCTCATTAGATCACTGTAGTAAAGCTACTGCTCACCAGGGAGTTAACTGGAAGTCTACTGCTGGTATTGAAAGTGATTGTTTCAGTCTGCATGTCAGAATTTTCTAATGAAATAGAAGAGGATTTGAGATCTCACTTAAAACATGCCCTAATTTTTCTTTCTGCAGCACTAACCATAATTTATATAGCAAAATGAACCCCCTCATTTTGTTCCTTTTTAAATTAAATGTTTTAAGTGTTACCAGTTTAATCCAATCAAGATGGCTTCAGGTGTGTCATAATTTTGTCATAAATAAGACTGTTAGCACTCTAGTTGTTCTTTAGAACACTCTGGGAAGCTGCAGTAGAACACAAAGGAATCAACTGACAGGCTGCTCCTGTTGAAATATAACAGGAAGATATTTGAGATCTCACTTAAAACATGTCCTAATTTTTCTTTCTACAGCACTAACCATAATTTCTATGGCAAAATGAACCCCCTCATTTTGTTCCTTTTTAAATTAAATGTTTTAAGTGTTACCATTTTATTCCAATCAAGATGGCTTCAGGTGTGCCTTAATTTTGTCATAAGTAAGACTGTTAGCGCTCTAGTTGTTCTTTAGAACACTCTGGGAAGCTGCAGTAGAACACAAAGGCATCAACTGACAGGCTGCTCCTGTTGAAATATAACAGGAAGATATTTGAGATCACACTTGAAACATGTCCTAATTTTTCTTTCTACAGCACTAACCATAATTTCTATGACAAAATGAACCCCTCATTTTGTTCCTTTTTAAATTAAATGTTTTAAGTGTTACCAGTTTATTCCAATCAAGATGGCTTCAGGTGTGCCATACTTTTGTCATAAGTAAGGCTGTTAGTGCTCTAGTAGTTCTTTAGAACACTCTGGGAAGCTGCAGTAGAACACAAAGGAATCAACTGACAGTCTCTGCCCTTGTTGGATGTACATGTTTTACTGAGAATGTCAGACTTCATTCTCACATGACTGAGCAAGATAATGTGAATTTACAGAAAATATGCTCTCATTTTAGCTTCTGGAGCACCTTCCAAATCTCTATGGGACAAGCATGAGAAAATAGTTTTCTCTCAAACATGATTCATGATATCCCAGTAGAAGGTTTTTCACAGGGTAAAATCACCTTAGAACATACCACAATTCCTAAAATTAGTATGGTACCATCAACAAATGAATTCTAATGTAACTAAAGTCTGTTATCACCCTTTATAGTTCTCCTTTTGGTGACCCTCAAAATCTTCTATTCACTACAATGCATTTCAATGGGGTGCTATCATGTATATTGGTCCCAAGATGGCTGCCAGCAATTCCAGGATGAAGTGCTGACAGCCAATCAGATCTCACAATGAGATGTGTGGTTAGGCTCCGCCCAGATATTAATATTTATTTATTTTTGAATTTCTTAGAAACTACTGAACAGATTGACACCATTTAAAAAAGGTCGCTTTCTAAACCAAGAGCTACCTCTTTGCCAAATTTGGTGGAATTCCGTTCAGCAGTTCGAGCTGTAGCCGTGTCTAGAGTTTCCTACGGAAATGAACATGGGAAAATGCGTTTGGGACCGCCTTTTTTCGGCCCCGCTGACGAATCCCCCGAAACTTTCAAGACAGGAGCTAACCGGAGCGGGCCATTAGTTTTGACAAATTTTGCGAAGATTCGTCAAACGGCGCCAAAGATATTGGCAAAAGAAAAACGCTTTTGAATAGAAACAAGGTCCTAACTATAACTACCTACTGGCGACCGCCAGTAGGTAATATTATCTACTGGCGGTCGCCAGTAGATAGTTATAGTTAGGACCTATTTTCCATAGGAAATCCGAAACATTCTATTTGAAAGAACGTTGGCGCCGGTTGATGAATCTTTGCGAAAGTTTCCAACTTGTTGGGGCGCTCCGGTCCGCTCCTATCCTGAAAGTCTTGGGGTGATTTGTCAAGCGGGGGCCGAGAAAAAAGGGGGGTCCCAAAACGCGTTTTTCCCATTCATTTTTCCATAGGAACCTTTAGTCGCAGCTACAGCCCGAACTGCTGAACGGAATTACACCAAATTTGGCAAAGAGGTAGCCCTTGGTTCAGTGTCATGCCTTTTGCTTAAATGGTGTAAATCTGTTCAGTAGTTTCTGAGAAAATCACAAATAAAATCACATATATATCTATGGCCGAGTAGGGTCCGCGTACCCTCCCGATCACGAGCTGCATGCTAATTGGCTGTCAACACTCCAAATCAGGAAGTGTTGGCAGCCATTTTGTCCTCGGTAGAACCGAGGGACAGACACAAGTGCTCAAAGCGCAAAAGGGGGCAGGGTAGAAACACCCTGACCCCTAGGTCTGCTCAAGGGGTCCCACAAGGACCCCTGGGCAGAAAAAGCATTTTTTTTTTAAATCGGCGGGATGCGCTTAGGGTGCGCGGATCCCGCCGAGAAAAAAAGAAACAAGTGCGCAAACGCACAAAGGGGGCAGGGTAGAAACACCCTGACCCCTAGGTCTGCTCAGGGGGTCCCACAAGGACCCCCTGGGCAGAAAAAATCATTTTTAAGAAAAAAAATCGGCGGGATGCGAATCCCGCCGTGAAAAATCGAGCGCGGTCTCCAGCGCTCGATGCTATTTTGCCCCCGTGTGGGCCAAGTCCCGGGGGCATGCGGGGGTGGGTTTATATTTAATTTTGGGGGCCTCGAAGGCCTCCAAGCCCCGGGACTGCCACCCCCGGGGCTTTAAAAATAATGGTGCGGGAGGGCTCTTGGCCCTCCCGCAGTCCCGGGGACCGCCACCCCCGGGGCTTCTTTTTATTTATAAAAAATTACCTGTGTGGGGGCTCGAGCCCCCACACGCCCGGGACCGCCACCTCCCGGGGCACTAAAAATTTCAATATGGGGGTCCATTACGGACCCCAGAGCCCCGAGGACCACCACCTCCCGGGGCTTTGTCGATGGAGGGAGGGGGCCGCGCGGCCCCTCCTGGAGCCTGTGATGGCCCTGGGGACCGCCACCCCCAGGGCCGGCTCCTGCAGTGTCCCGGGGTGCTCACCTCCGGGACACTGTAGTTTGCAATGACAGGACGGGAGCCTCGCGGCTCCCGTCCTGTCATAGCAAACTGCTTTGGATATTAGAGCGAGAGCAGGAAACCTGCTCTCGCTCCAATATCCAAAGCAAATTGCTTTCCACATGGGGAGCTGCATGTTAGCAGCTCCCCATGTGGAAAGCAATGCCGGCTCCCGCAGGAGGCGGGGAGCCGGCAGGGTCCGTGGGGAGTTGGGGTCCCCCACGGACCCCAAAGGATAGGGCCAGCCCTGGGGATGGGGTCCCCAGGGCAAGTAGTGGCCCGGGAGGGGGCCACGTGGCCCCCTCCCCAAAAATAATTTATAAAAATTAAAAAATTAAAAATAAAGGCCTGCCCCGGGGGATGGGGTCCCCGGGCAAAAGGAGGCCTGAGGAGGGGGGCCACGCAGCCCCCTCCATAAAAATGTATTTAAAAGTGTGGCCATGCCCCGAGGGATGGGGTCCCCGGGGCCGGATTCGGCCACGGGAGGGGCCACGCGGCCCCCTTCCCGTTTAATTAAAAAAAAAAAAAGGGGTAAGGCCATGGGGATGGGGTCCCCAGGGCCCAAAAATAGGAAAAAGGAAGGGGGTCCACACAGCCCCCTTCAGGGAAAAAAAAAAAAAGATCGGGCCGCAGGCCCCGCCCCTTCCTTTACCACTCTGCAAACGCGCCCTCTGGCGCGTTTGCAGATGGGGAACGAATTCCCCTTAAATACTGGGGGTCCCTGGGGGCCAACTAGCCCACCAGGAACCTCCAGTATGCGCCAGGGGCTGCGTTGCAGAGAGGTGTACAGAGGCCACGCCCCTTTTACACCTCTCTGCAACGCAGCTCTGTGGCGCTTTGGAGGTACATGGTGGGCTACTTGGACTCCAGGGACCCTCAGGATTCAAGGGGACTTAATCCCCCAACTTAAAACGCGCCACGGGGTGCGTTTGCACAGTGGTGAAGGGAGGGGCGGGGCTTCAGGTGACATGTGTGCAAACAGGCCCCGTGGCGTGTTTTAAGATGGGGAATTAAATCCTCTTCAATCCTGAGGGTCCCTGGGGCCAACTAGCCCACCAGGTACCTCCAGTAAGCGCCACGGAGCTGCGTTGCAGAGTGTTGTAAAAGGGGCGTGGCCTCTGAACACCTCTCTGCAATGCAGCTCTCTGGCGCATACTGGAGGTACCTGGTGGGCTAGTTGGCCCCTAGGGACCCTCGGGATTGAGGAGGAATTAATTCTCCAACTTAAAACGCGCCACAGGGCGTGTTTGCAGACATGTATCCTCAGGCCCCACCCCTTTATTCACCATTGTGCAAATATTCCTCTAAAATCAGCCGAACTACGAATTCCGATTTACTCACCTGTTATCAGGAGAGACCTCAGTGCTGCATCTTTGAACCCAGTACTGATCCTGAAAAGTAATTTTAACCGTACTTACCAGTAACTTGAATTTCCTTCCATAGGATATCATTGCCTGCTTTTTGCTGAAAAAGTTTCTAAGTGTCGATTTTTGAAACTTACAAATATTCCTCTAAAATCAGCAGAACTACGAATTCCGATTTACTCACCTGTTATCAGGAGAGACCTCAGTGCTGCATCTTTGCGCCCAGTACCGATCCTGAAAAGTAATTCTAACCGTACTTACCAGTAACTTGAATTTCCTTCCATAGGCTAACATTGACTGGTTTCACTTGGAAATTCTTCTAAGTGTGGAGTTTTGGAACTTTATAATATTCCTCTAAAATCAGCCGAACTACGAATTCCGATTTACTCACCTGTTATCAGGAGAGAACCCAGTGCTGCATCTTTAGCCCAGCACTGACCCTGAAAAGTAATTCTAACCGTACTTACCAGTAACTTGTATTTCCTTCCATAGGCTAACATTGACTGGTTTCACTTGGAAATTCTTCTAAGTGTGGAGTTTTTGAACTTTATAATATTTCTCTAAAATCAGCCGAACTATGAATTCCGATTTACTCACCTGTTATCAGGAGAGAACCCAGTGCTGCATCTTTTAGTCCAGCACTGACCCTGAAAAGTAATTCTAACCGTATCTTACCAGTAACTTGAATTTCCTTCCATAGGAATCCATTGTCTGGTTTTCAGCAGAAAAGTTTCAAAGTGTCGATTTTCACAAACTACAAATATTCCTTAAAAATCGCCTGTGTGACTTAAACGCATTCTTTCAACTGTTTACAGGAGATGCACCAGTGCTGGATCCAGGATCCACCACTGAGTAAGAAAAAGTAACGATAACACTACTTACCTGCTAAGTGAATTTCCTCCCATAGGATAACATTGGTGATTCTATGTGAAAAAGTTTCTGTCAACTTTTAAAATACAATAATATTCCTTAAAAATCACTACTGTAACCAAAACGCTTTTACTCAACTGTTTACAGGAGATGTCCCAGGACTGAATCTAGGATCCAGTCCTGTGGTTAGAAAAGTAATCCATAAAGTAACTAATTGCATTTAACTAGAAATTCACATTGAGCTCAATGTTGCATTGTGTTTGAAATTGTGTTGCCCATTGCAACAACTGTAACTACTGTACTTAAAAGTCTATTGCCTATTTGCAAAGTATTTAAACTAAAGTAATTCATTCTGAGAAAGTATATTTTGTAATGTAATGTATAATGTAATTACAATGTAATTTAAAAAATAAAATATCTAAAAATAAATAGTTTAAAAAAATGTTGTAAATCAGTATCAAAAAATAAATATAACAATTAATACATTTAAAAATTGTCATTTACAAAACCTTTGAAATTCACTGAAAAACCATAGGTTTCAGACACGTTATAGTTAGGAATTAGCATTTAAAAACCTTTGAAATTCACTGAAAAACCATAGGTTTCAGACACGTTATAGTTAGGAATTAGCATTTAAAAAACCTTTGAAATTCACTGAAAAACCATAGGTTTCAGGCACGTTATAGTTAGAAATTAGCATTTAAAAACCTTAGAAATTCACTGAAAAAACCATAGGTTTTAGGGACAGTTATAGTTAGTTGGACATTGCACTCGTACAAAACCCGTGAAATTCCCCCGTTATAGTTAGTTCAGGTAACTATAACTCGCGCCCCGCAATGCACTGCTGATGACGTCACATATTACATCACTCATGACATGGTCAGTGACATCACTGATGACATCACTGATGACATCTCAAATGACATCACTGATGACATCATCCATAAGATAATTTGATGCATCTTCTCACACCCTAATATAACTTTTGATACACCCACTGTAAATTACAGACTGCCATTGTCAAAACCATAGACACTCCAACACCAATTACTATATACACACTCACTGATTCTTAGGTCTACACACACACATCTACTCACTCACCCGTACAATCACTCATACTTATAGTCACTCAGTACAGGACTATTATATGCACTCATACACCTATATAAACACTCACACACCGCCACTCATCCATAGAGGTACTCACACACCTAGTCAGTCATGCAAAAAATTAAGCACACACCCATTTACTCACCTATACAGTTATACACACACCAGCTCACTTACTCATACAAATACTAGCACATTCTTACGCTCTTATACAATCTCTGATACAAGCACACACTCATCCATACAGTCACTCTCACAATCACACACTCTCGCTTATAGCTATTTATATACTCCAACACACATATATACTGCCTTTCACATATGTAGTTACTCACACATGTACCACTGGGACATACATTCACTCACTAACACACTCTTACACACACTTACCCACCCATACAGTCTATCACAGATGCACTCTTGAAACCATCCACCCAGTGAATCACCCACTCACACATCTATGCACAGAGTCGCACACACCCCACCCACACAAACACTCAGGCACACATACAGATACTCAGACAACCAATCAATAACTCATATAGACACTCATGTAGCTATTCACAAACCCATGCAGCCACTTACACAGCAACAGACAGACGGATACAGACATTCACCCAGTTTAGTCACTAACCCATGCATTCAGTAAGATACGTTTAATCACTCACTTATAGAGTTAGTCACGCACCTACTAAATCATCCATTCAGACACTTATACACCCACTCATTCTTCAATACGCCTTTCCCTATATATATTAAACATATTTAAACTTTACAGAAACACACAGTCACTGGATGATGTCATCTGTGATGTCATTTGAGATGTCATCAGTGATGTCATCAGTGATGTCACTGACCATGTCATGAGTGATGTAATATGTGACGTCATCAGCAGTGCATTGCGGGGCGCGAGTTATAGTTACCTGAACTAACTATAACGGGGAATTTCACGGGTTTTGTACGAGTGCAATGTCCAACTAACTATAACTGTCCCTAAAACCTATGGTTTTTTCAGTGAATATATATATATATATTACCTACTGGCGGTCGCCAGTAGGTAGTTATAGTTAGGACCTACTTTCCATAGGAAAAACATTTTTTGTTTTCCCAATAACTTTGGCGTCGTTTGACGAATCTTCGCGAAATTTTCAAAACTAGTGGGGCGCTCCGGTCAGCTCCTGTTTTGAAAGTTTCAGGGTGATTTGCTAAGCGGGGGCAGAGAAAAAAGGGGGGTCCCAAAACGTGTTTTCCCCATGTTATTTTCCATAGGAAACTTTAGACACGGCTACAGCCCGAACTGCTGAACGGAATTATACCAAATTTGGCAAAAAGTTAGTGCTTGGTTCAGAAAGCGTCCTTTTTTTAAATGGTGTAAATCGGTTCAGTAGTTTTTGAGATATTAAAGGAAAAAAATCTTTATATATCTGGGCGGGACCTAACTACACAAGCATGAGCTTGGCTCTAATTGGCTGCCAACACTTCAATCCAGGAAGTGTTGGAAGCCATCTTGGTGCAATACTTTTTAGGGCTCGCCTAGCGACGCAGCGCATGCGCTGCATGCTTGGCGAGATCGATTGTTGTCGATCTACCCAAACACCACTGCACTACCCTAAACCCTAAAACACTACCCCAGCACGACCCCCTACACTACCCAAACACCACTGCACTACCCTAAACCCTAAAACACTACCCCCAGCATGACCCCCTATACTACACAAACACCACTGCACTACCCTAAACCCTAAAACACTACCCCAGCATGACCCCCTACACTACCCAAACACCAGTGCACTACCCTAAAACACGACCCCCTACACTACACAAACACCACTGCACTACCCTAAACCCTAAAACACTACCCCCAGCATGACCCCTACACTACCCAAACACCACTGCACTACCCTAAAACACGACCTCCTACACTACCCATACACCAATGCACTACCATAAACCATAAAACACTACACCCAGCACGACCCCCTACACTACACAAACACCACTATACTACCCTAAACCCTAAAATACTACCCCCAGCATGACCCCCTACACTACACAAACACCACTGCACTACCCTAAACCCTAAATCTACCCCCAGCACGACTCCCTACACTACCCAAACACCACTGCACTACTCTAAACACTAAAACACTATCCCAAGCATGACCGCTACCCTACACAAACACTACTGCACTACCCTAAACCCTAAAACACTACCCCCAGCATGACCCCCTACACTACCCAAACACCACTGCTCTACCCTAAACTCTAAAACACTTACACCAGCACGACCCCCTGCACTACACAAACACCACTGCACTACCCTAAACCCTAAAACACTACCCCCAGCATGACCCCTACACTACCCAAACACCACTGCACTACCCTAAAACACGACCTCCTACACTACCCATACACCAATGCACTACCATAAACCATAAAACACTACACCCAGCACGACCCCCTACACTACACAAACACCACTGCACTACCCTAAACCCTAAATCTACCCCAGCATGACCCCCTACACTACCACAAACACCACTGCACTACCACTAAACCCTAAAATACTACCCCCAGCACGACCCCTACACTACCCAAACACCACTGCACTACCCTAAACCCTAAAACACTACCCCCAGCAGGACCCCCTACACTACCCAAACACCACTGCACTGCCCTAAACCCTAAAACACTACCCCCAGCACGACCCCTACACTACCCAAACACCACTGCACTGCCCTAAACCCTAAAACACTACCCCAAGCATGACCCCCTACACTACCCAAACACCACTGCACTGCCCTAAACCCTAAAACACTACCCCCAGCACAACCCCCTACACTACACAAACACCACTGCACTACCCTAAACCCTAAAACACTACCCCCAGCATGACCCCTATACTACCCAAACACCACTGCACTACCCTAAACCCTAAAACACTACCTCCAGCATGAC
Organism: Calotriton arnoldi; assembly: GCA_963921515.1. Classification (NCBI taxonomy): domain Eukaryota; kingdom Metazoa; phylum Chordata; class Amphibia; order Caudata; family Salamandridae; genus Calotriton; species Calotriton arnoldi. The sequence continues at coordinate 204,520 of CAWUFW010018314.1, forward strand.
CCCCTACGCTATCCAAACACAACTGCACTACCCTAAACCCTAAAACACTACCCCAACACCCCCTACACTACACAAACACCACTGCACTACCCTAAACCCTAAAACACTACCCCCAGCATGACCCACTACACTACGCAAACACCACTGCACTACCCTAAACCCTAAAACACAACCCCCTACACTACCCAAACACCACTGCACTACCCTAAACCCTAAAACACTACCCCCAGCACGACCCCCTACACTACCCAAACACCACTGCACTACCCTAAACCCTAAAACACTACCCCAGCACGACCCCCTACACTACCCAAACACCACTGCACTACCCTAAACCCTAAAACACTACCCCCAGCATGACCCCTACACTACCCAAACACCACTGCACTACCCTAAACCCTAAAACACTACCCCCAGCACGACCCCCTACACTACCCAAACTCCACTGCACTACCCTAAACCCTAAAACACTATCCCAGCACGACCCCCTACACTACCCAAACACCACTGCACTACCCTAAACCCTAAAACACTACCCCCAGCACGACCCCCTACACTACCACAAACACCACTGCACTACCCTAAACCCTAAAACACTACCCCCAGCACGACCTCCTACACTACCCAAACACCACTGCACTACCCTAAACCCTAAAACACTACCCCCAGCACGACCCCTACACTACCCAAACACCACTGCACTACCCAAAACCCTAAAACACTACCCCCAGCACGACCCCCACACTACCCAAACACCACTGCACTACCCTAAACCCTAAAACACTACCCCCAGCATGACCCACTACACTACACAAACACCACTGCACTACCCTAAACCCTAAAACACTACCCCAGCACGAACCCCTACACTACCCAAACACCACTGCACTACCCTAAACCCTAAATACTACCCCCAGCACGACCCCCTACACTACCCAAACACCACTGCACTACCCTAAACCCTAAAACACTACCCCCAGCACGACCCCTACACTACCCAAACACCACTGCACTGCCCTAAACCCTAAAACACTACCCCCAGCAAGACCCCCTACACTACCCAAACACCACTGCACTGCCCTAAACCCTAAAACACTACCCCCAGCATGACCCCCTACACTACCCAAACACCACTGCACTGCCCTAAACCCTAAAACACTACCCCCAGCACGACCCCCTACACTACCACAAACACCACTGCACTACCCTAAACCCTAAAACACTACCCCAGCACGACCCCCTACACTACACAAACACCACTGCACTACCCTAAACCCTAAAACACTACCCCAGCATGACCCCATACACTACCCAAACACCACTGCACTACCCTAAACCCTAAAACACTACCCTATACTATACAAATACCACAGCAATACCCTAAACTCTAAAACACTTACCCCAGCACGACCCCCTACACTACCCAAACACCACTGCCCTACCCTAAACACTAAAACACTATCCCAGCACGACCCCTACACTACCCAAACACCACTGCACTACCCTAAACCCTAAAACACTACCCCCAGCACGAACCCCTACACTACACAAACACCACTGCACTACCCTAAACCCTTAACCACTACCCCCAGCATGACCCCCTACACTACACAAACACCACTGCACTGCCCTAAACCCTAAACACTACCCCAGCATGACCCCTACACTGCCCGAACACCACTGCACTGCCCTAAACCCTAAAACACTACCCCTAGCACAACCCCTACACTACACAAACACCACTGCACTACCCTAAACCCTGAAACACTACCCCCAGCACGACCCCTACACTACCCAAACACCACTGCACTACCCTAAACCCTAAAACACTACCCCCAGCACTGACCCCCTACACTACCCAAACACCACTGCACTACCCTAAACCCTAAAACACTACCCCCAGCATGACCCCCTACACTACCCACACACCACTGCACTACCCTAAACCCTAAAACACTACCCCAGCACGACCCCCTACACTACCCAAACACCACTGCGCTACCCTAAACCCTAAAACACTACCCCCAGCACGACCCCTACACTACACAAACACCACTGCACTGCCCTAAACCCTAAATACTACCCCCAGCACGACCCCTACACTACACAAACACCACTGCACTACCCTAAACCCTAAAACATCTACCCCCAGCACGACCCCCTACACTACCCAAACACCACTGCACTACCCTAAACCCTAAAACACTACCCCCAGCAAGACCCCTACACTACCCAAACACCACTGCACTACCCTAAACCCTAAACACTACCCCCAGCATGACCCCCTACACTACACAAACACCACTGCACTACCCTAAACCCTAAAACACTACCCCCAGCATGACCCCCTACACTACACACACACCACTGCACTACCCTAAACCCTAAAACACTACCCCCAGCATGACCCCCTACACTACACAAACACCACTGCACTACCCTAAACCCTAAACACTACCCCAGCACGACCCCCTACACTACCCAAACACCACTGCACTACCCTAAACCCTAAAACACTACCCCAAGCACGACCCCCTACACTACCCAAACACCACTGCACTACCCTAAACCCTAAAACACTACCCCAGCACGACCCCCTACACTACACAAACACCACTGCACTACCCTAAACCCTAAACACTACCCCCAGCATGACCCCCTACACTACACAAACACCACTGCACTACCCTAAACCCTAAACACTACCCCCAGCATGACCCCTACACTACCCAAACACCACTGCACTGCCCTAAACCCTAAAACACTACCCCCAGCACGACCCCATACACTACCCAAACACCACTGCACTACCCTAAACCCTAAAACCACCCAGCACGACCCCTACACTACACAAACACCACTGCACTACCCTAAACCCTAAAACACTACCCCCAGCATGACCCCTACACTACACAAACACCACTGCACTACCCTAAACCCTAAAACACTACCCCCAGCACGACCCCTACACTACCCAAACACCACTGCACTACCCTAAACCCTAAAACACTACCCCCAGCACGACCCCCTACACTACCCAAACACCACTGCACTACCCTAAACCCTAAAACACTACCCCAGCACGACCCCCTAACACTACCCAAACACCACTGCACTGCTCCTAAACCCTAAAACACTACCCCCAGCACGACCCCCTACACTACCCAAACACCACTGCACTACCCTAAACCCTAAAACACTACCCCCAGCATGACCCCCTACACTACACAAACACCACTGCACTACCCTAAACCCTAAAACACTACCCCCAGCACGACCCCCTACACTACCCAAACACCACTGCACTACCCTAAACCCTAAAACACTACCCCCAGCACGACCCCCTACACTACCCAAACACCACTGCACTACCCTAAAGCACTAGCCCCAGCACGACCCCCTACACTACACAAACACCACTGCACTACCCTAAACCCTAAATCTACCCCCAGCACGACCCCCTACACTACCACAAACACCACTGCACTACCCTAAACCCTAAAACACTACCCCCAGCAAGACCCCTACACTACCCAAACACCACTGCACTACCCTAAACCCTAAATCTACCCCCAGCACGACCCCCTATACTACACAAACACCACTGCACTACCCTAAACCCTAAAACACTACCCCCAGCACAAACCCCTACACTACACAAACACCACTGCACTACCCTAAACCCTAAAACACTACCCCCAGCATGACCCCTATACTACACAAACACCACTGCACTACCCTAAACCCTAAAACACTCAGCAGCCCCTACACTACCCAAACACCACTGCACTACCCTAAACCCTAAAACACTACCCCCAGCACGAACCCCTACACTACACAAACACCACTGCACTACCCTAAACCCTAAAACACTACCCCCAGCACGATCCCCTACACTACCCAAACACCACTGCACTGCCCTAAACCCTAAAACACTACCCCCAGCAAGACCCCCTACACTACCCAAACACCACTGCACTGCCCTAAACCCTAAAACACTACCCCAAGCATGACCCCCTACACTACCCAAACACCACTGCACTGCCCTAAACCCTAAAACACTACCCCCAGCACGACCCCCTATACTACCCAAACACCACTGCACTACCCTAAACCCTAAAACACTACCCCAGCACGACCCCCTACACTACACAAACACCACTGCACTACCCTAAACCCTAAAACACTACCCCCAGCATGACCCCACTACACTACCCAAACACCACTGTGCTACCCTAAACCCTAAAACACTACCCCAGCACCCTCCTACACTACACAAACACCACTGCACTACCCTAAACCCTAAAACACTACCCCCAGCATGACCCCTACACTACACAAACACCACTGCACTACCCTAAACCCTAAAACACTACCCCTGCCCCCTACACTACACAAACACCACTGCACTACCCTAAACCCTAAAACACTACCCCCAGCACAGACCCCTACACTACACAAACACCACTGCACTACCCTAAACCCTACAAACACTACCCCAGCATGACCCCCTACACTACCCAAACACCACTGCACTGCCCTAAACCCTAAACACACCCAGCACACCCCTACACTACCCAAACACCACTGCACTACCCTAAACCCTAAAACACTACCCCCAGCACAGACCCCCTACACTACACAAACACCACTGCACTACCCTAAACCCTAAAACACTACCCCCAGCACAACCCCTCACACTACCCAAACACCACTGCACTACCCTAAACCCTAAAACACTACCCCCAGCACTGACCCCCTACACTACCCAAACACCACTGCTACTAACCCTAAAACACTGCCCTCAGCATGACCACCTACACTACCAAACACCACTGCACTACCCTAAACCCTAAAACACTACCCCCAGCACGACCCCCTACACTACCCAAACACTACTGCACTACCCTAAACCCTAAAACACTACCCCAGCACGACCCCCTACACTACACAAACACCACTGCACTACCCTAAAGCCCTAAAATCTACCCCCAGCAATGACCCCTACACTACCACAAACACCACTGCACTACCCTAAACCCTAAACACTACCCCCAGCATGACCCCCTACACTACCCAAACACCACTGCACTACCCTAAACCCTAAAACACTACCCCAGCATGACCCCCTACACTACCCAAACACCACTGCACTACCCTAAACCCTAAAACACGACCCCCAGCATGACCCCTTACACTACACAAACACCACTGCACTACCCTAAACTCTAAAACACTACCCCCAGCATGACCCCCTACACTACCCAAACACCACTGCACTACCCTAAACCCTAAAACACTACCCCCAGCACGACCCCCTACACTACACAAACACCACTGTATTACCCTAAACCCTAAAACACTACCCCCAGCACGACCCCCTACACTACACAAACACCACTGCACTACCCTAAACCCTAACACACTACCCCAGCACGACCCCCTACACTACCCAAACACCACTGCACTACCCTAAACCCTAAAACACTACCCCCAGCATGACCCCCTACACTACACAAACACCACTGCACTACCCTAAACCCTAAATCTACTCCCAGCATGACCCCCTACACTACACAAACACCACTGTACTACCCTAAACCCTAACACTACCCAGCACCCCTACACTACCCAAACACCACTGCACTACCCTAAACCCTAAACACTACCCCCAGCACGACCCCCTACACTACCCAAACACCACTGCACTACCCTAAACCCTAAAACACTACCCCCAGCACGACCCCCGACACTACCCAAACACCACTGCACTACCCTAAACCCTAAAACACAACCCCAGCACGACCCCCTACACTACCCAAACACCACTGCACTACCCTAAACCCTAAAACACTACCCCCAGCACGACCCCTATACTACCCAAACACCACTGCACTACCCTAAACCCTAAATCTACCCCCAGCACGACCCCCTACACTACCCAAACACCACTGCACTACCCTAAACCCTAAAACACTACCCCAGCATGACCCCCTACACTACACAAACACCACTGCACTACCCTAAACCCTAAAACACTACCCCCAGCACGACCACCTACACTACACAAACTCCACTGCACTACCCTAAACCCTAACACACTACCCCAGCACGACCCCCTATACTACCCAAACACCACTGCACTACCCTAAATCCTAACACACTACCCCAGCATGACCCCCTACACTACCCAAACACCACTGCACTACCCTAAACCCTAAAACACTACCCACAGCACGACCCCCTACACTACCCAAACACCACTGCACTACCCTAAACCCTAAAACACTACCCCCAGCACGACCCCCTACACTACACAAACACCACTGCACTACCCTAAACCCTAAATCTACCCCCAGCATGACCCCCTATACTACACAAACACCACTGCACTACCCTAAACCCTAAAACACTACCCCCAGCATGACCCCTATACTACCCAAACACCATTGCACTACCCTAAACCCTAAATCACTACCCCCAGCACGACCCCCTACACTACCCAAACACCACTGCACTACCCTAAACCCTAAAACACCAGCACCCCTACACTACACAAACACCACTGCACTACCCTAAACCCTAAACACTACCCCCAGCACGACCCCCTACACTACACAAACACCACTGCACTACCCAAAACCCTAAAACACTACCCCAGCACGACCCCTACACTACACAAACACCACTGCACTACCCTAAACCCTAAACACTACCCCCAGCACGACCCCTCACACTACCCAAACACCACTGCACTACCCTAAACCCTAAAACACTACCCCCAGCACGACCCCCTACACTACACCAAACACCACTGCACTACCCTAAACCCTAAAACACTACCCCCAGCACGACCCCTACACTACACAAACACCACTGCACTACCCTAAACCCTAAAACACTACCCCCAGCATGACCCCTAAACTACCCAAACACCACTGCACTACCCTAAACCCTAAACCTACCCCCAGCACGACCCCCTACACTACCCAAACACCACTGCACTACCCTAAACCCTAAAACACTACCCCCAGCATGACCCCCTACACTACCCAAACACCACTGCGCTACCCTAAACCCTAAAACACTACCCCCAGCACGACCCTCTACACTACCCAAACACCACTGCGCTACCCTAAACCCTAAAACACTACCCCCAGCATGACCCCCTACACTACCCAAACACCACTGCACTACCCTAAACCCTAAAACACTACCCCCAGCACGACCGCCTACACTACCCAAACACCACTGCGCTACCCTAAACACTAAAACACTATCCCCAGCACGACCCCCTACACTACCCAAACACCACTGCACTACCCTAAACCCTAAAACACTAGCCCCAGCATGACCCCCTACACTACACAAACACCACTGCACTACCCTAAACCCTAAATCTACCCCCAGCACGACCCCCTACACTACTCAAACACCACTGCACTACCCTAAACCCTAAATATACACCCAGCACGACCCCCTACACTACACAAACACCACTGCGCTACCCTAAACCCTAAAACACTACCCCCAGCACGACCCCTACACTACCCAAACACCACTGTCCTACCCTAAACCCTAAATCTACCCCCAGCATGACCTCCTACACTACACAAACACCACTGCGCTACCCTAAACCCTAAAACACTACCCCCAGCACGACCCCCTACACTACACAAACACCACTGCACTACCCTAAACCCTAAAACACTACCCCCAGCATGACCCCCTTCACTACCCAAACACCACTGCACTACCCTAAACCCTAAAACACTATCCCAGCACGACCTCCTACACTACCCAAACACCACTGCACTACCCTAAACCCTAAACACTACCCCCAGCACGACCCCTACACTACCCAAACACCACTGCACTACCATAAACTCTAAAACACTACCCCCAGCACGACCCCCTATACTACCCAAACACCACTGCACTACCCTAAACCCTAAAACACTACCTCCAGCATGACCCCTACACTACCCAAACACCACTGCACTACCCTAAACCCTAAATCTACCCCAGCATGACCCCTACACTACACAAACACCACTGCACTACCCTAAACCCTAAAACACTACCCCCAGCACGACCCCTACACTACACAAACACCACTGCACTACCCTAAACCCTAAAACACTACCCCAGCACACCCCTACACTACCCAAACACCACTGCACTACCCTAAACCCTAAAACACTACCCCCAGCACGACCCCCTACACTACCCAAACACCACTGCACTACCCTAAACCCTAAAACACTACCCCCAGCATGACCCCCTACACTACCCAAACACCACTGCACTACCCTAAACCCTAAAGCACTACCCCCAGCATGACCCCCTACACTACCCAAACACCACTGCACTACCCTAAACCCTAAACCACTACCCCCAGCACGACCCCTACACTACCCAAACACCACTGCACTACCCTAAACCCTAAAACACTACCCCCAGCACGACCCCTACACTACCCAAACACCACTGCACTACCCTAAACCCTAAAACACTACCCCCAGCATGACCCCTACACTACCCAAACACCACTGCACTACCCTAAACCCTAAAACACTACCCCCAGCACGACCGCCCTACACTACACAAACACCACTGCACTACCCTAAACCCTAAAACACTACCCACAGCACGACCCCCTATACTACCCAAACACCACTGCACTACCCTAAAGCCTAAACACTACCCCCAGCACGACCTCCTACACTACCCAAACACCACTGCACTACCCTAAACCCTAAAACACTACCCCCAGCACGAGCCCCTACACTACACAAACACCACTGCACTACCCTAAACCCTAAAACACTACCCCCAGCACGACCCCCTACACTACCCAAACACCACTTCACTACCCTAAACCCTAAAACACTACCCCAGCACGACCCCTATACTACTCAAACACCACAGCACTACCCTAAACCCTAAAACACTACCCCCAGCACGACCCCTACACTACCCAAACACCACTGCACTACCCTAAACCCTAAAACACTACCCCCAGCATGACCCCTACACTACCCAAACACCACTGCACTACCCTAAACCCTAAAACACTACCGCCAGCATGACCCCTACACTACCCAAACACCACTGCACTACCCTAAACCCTAAACACTACCCCCAGCACGACCCCCTACACTACCCAAACACCACTGCACTACCCTAAACCCTAAAACACTACCCCCAGCACGACCCCCTACACTACACAAACACCACTGCACTACCCTAAACCCTAAAACACTACCCCCAGCATGACCCCCTACACTACACAAACACCACTGCACTACCCTAAACCCTAAAACACTACCCCCAGCACGACCCCCTACACTACCCAAACACCACTGCACTACCCTAAACCCTAAAACACTACCCCCAGCACGACACCCTACACTACACAAACACCACTGCACTACCCTAAACCCTAAAACACTACCCCCAGCACGACCCCCTACACTACCCAAACACCACTGCACTACCCTAAACCCTAAATCCTACCCCCAGCACGACCCCTACACTACACAAACACCACTGCACTACCCTAAACCCTAAAACAATACCCCCAGCATGACCCCCTACACTACCCAAACACAACTGCACTACCCTAAACCCTAAAACACTACCCCCAGCACGACCCCCTACACTACCCAAACACCACTGCACTACCCTAAACCCTAAAACACTACCCCCAGCATGACCCCTACACTACACAAACACCACTGCACTACCCTAAACCCTAAAACACTACCCCAGCACGACCCCTACACTACCCAAACACCACTGCACTACCCTAAACCCTAAAACACTACCCCCAGCACGACCCCCTACACTACACAAACACCACTGCACTACCCTAAACCCTAAATCTACCCCCAGCACGACCCCCTACACTACACAAACACCACTGCACTACCCTAAACCCTAAAACACTACCCCCAGCATGACCCCCTACACTACCCAAACACCACTGCACTACCCTAAACCCTAAAACACTACCGCCAGCATGACCCCCTACACTACCCAAACACCACTGCACTACCCTAAACCCTAAATCTACCCCCAGCACGACCCCTACACTACCCAAACACCACTGCACTACCCTAAACCCTAAAACACTACCCCCAGCACGACCCCCTACACTACACAAACACCACTGTACTACCCTAAACCCTAAAACACTACCCCCAGCACGACCACCTACACTACACAAACACCACTGCACTACCCTAAACCCTAACACACTACCATAGCACGAACTCCTACACTACCCAAACACCACTGCACTACCCTAAACCCTAAAACACTACCCCCAGCACGACCCCCTACACTACCCAAACACCACTGCACTACCCTAAACCCTAAAACACTACCCCCAGCACGACCCCCTACACTACCCAAACACCACTGCAACTACCCTAAACCCTAAATCTACCCCCAGCATGACCCCCTACACTACACAAACACCACTGCACTACCCTAAACCCTAAAACACTACCCCCAGCATGACCCCCTACATTACCCATACACCACTGCACTACCCTAAACCCTAAAACACTACCCCCAGCATGACCCCTACACTACACAAACACCACTGTGCTACCCTAATCCCTAAAACACTACCCACAGCATGACCCCTACACTACACAAACACCACTGCACTACCCTAAACCATAAAACACTACCCCAGCACGACCCCTACATTACCCAAACACCACTGAACTACCCTAAACCCTAAAACACTACCCCCAGCACGACTCCCTACACTACACAAACACCAATGCACTACCCTAAACCCTAAGTCTACCCCAGCATGACCCCCTACACTACACAAACACCACTATACTACCCTAAACCCTAAATCTACCCCCAGCATGACCCCCTACACTACCAAAACACCACTGCACTACCATAAACCCTAAATCTACCCCCAGCACGACCCCTACACTACCCAAACACCACTGCACTACCCTAAACCCTAAAACACTACCCCCAGCACGACCCCCTACACTACCCAAACACCACTGCACTGCCCTAAACCCTAAAACACTACCCCCAGCACGACCCCCTACACTACCCAAACACCACTGCACTGCCCTAAACCCTAAAACACTACCCCAAGCATGACCCCCTACACTACCCAAACACCACTGCACTGCCCTAAACCCTAAAACACTACCCCCAGCACGACCCCCTATAATACACAAACACCACTGCACTACCCTAAACCCTAAATCTACCCCCAGCACGACCCCCTATACTACCCAAACACCACTGCGCTACCCTAAACCCTAAAACACGACCCCTACACTACCACAAACACCACTGCACTACCCTAAACCCTAAAACACTACCCCCAGCATGACCCCCTACACTACACAAACACCACTGCACTACCCTAAACCCTAAAACACTACCCCCAGCACGACCACCTACACTACACAAACTCCACTGCACTACCCTAAACCCTAACACACTACCCCAGCACGACCCCTATACTACCCAAACACCACTGCACTACCCTAAACCCTAACACACTACCCCAGCACGACCCCCTACACTACCCAAACACCACTGCACTGCCCTAAACCCTAAAACACTACCCCCAGCACGACCCCCTATACTACCCAAACACCACTGCACTACCCTAAACCCTAAAACACTACCCCCAGCACGACCCCTAAACTACACAAACACCACTGCACTACCCTAAACCCTAAATCTACCCCCAGCATGACCCCCTATACTACACAAACACCACTGCACTACCCTAAACCCTAAAACACTACCCCCAGCATGACCCCTATACTACCCAAACACCATTGCACTACCCTAAACCCTAAATCACTACCCCCAGCAGAACCCCCTACACTACCCAAACACCACTGCAATACCCTAAACCCTAAAACACCACCCCTACAGTACACAAACACCACTGCACTACCCTAAACCCTTAAACACTAACCCCAGCACGACCCCCTACACTACATAAACACCACTGCACTACCCAAAACCCTAAACCACTACCCCCAGCACGACCCCCTACACTACACAAACACCACCGCACTACCCTAAACTCTAAAACACTACCCACAGCGTGACCCCCTACACTTCACAAACACCACTGCACTACCCTAAACCCTAAAACACTACCCCCAGCACGACCCCCTACACTACCCAAACACCACTGCACTCCCTTAAACCCTAAAACACTACCCCCAGTACGACAGCCCTACACTACACAAACACCACTATTCTACCCTAAACCCTAAAACACTACCCCCAGCACGACTCCCTATACTACCCAAACACCACTGCACTACCCTAAACCCTAATCCTACCCCCAACACGACCTCCTACACTACACAAACACCACTGCACTACCCTGAACCCTAAAACACTACCTCCCAGCATGAGCCCCTACACTACACAAACACCACTGCACTACCCTAAACCCTAAAACACTACCCCCAGCACGACCCCCTACACTACCCAGACACCACTGCACTACCTTAAACCCTAAAACACTACCCCCAGCATGACCCCCTACACTACACAAACACCACTGCACTACCCTAAACCCTAAAACACTACCCCAGCAGTACCCCTACACTACCCAAACACCACTGCCCTACCCCAAACTCTAAAAACACCCCCAGCACAACCCCCTATACTACACAAACACCACTGCACTACCCTAAACCCTAAATCTGCCCCCAGCACGACCCCCTACACTACACAAACACCACTGCACTACCCTAAACCCTAAAACACTACCCCCAGCATGACCCCCTACACTACCCAAACACCACTGCACTACCCTAAACCCTAAAACACTACCGCCAGCATGACCCCCTACACTACCCAAACATCACTGCACTACCCTAAACCCTAAATCACGACACCCTACACTACCCAAACACCACTGCACTACCCTAAACCCTAAAACACTACCCCCAGCACAACCCCCTACACTACACAAACACCACTGTACTACCCTAAACCCTAAAACACTACCCCCAGCACGACCACCTACACTACACAAACACCACTGCACTACCCTAAACCCTAACACACTACCATAGCACGAACTCCTACACTACCCAAACACCACTGCACTACCCTAAACCCTAAAACACTACCCCCAGCACGACCCCCTACACTACCCAAACACCACTGCACTACCCTAAACCCTAAAACACTACCCCCAGCACGACCCCCTACACTACCCAAACACCACTTCAACTACCCTAAACCCTAAATCTACCCCCAGCATGACCCCCTACACTACACAAACACCACTGCACTACCCTAAACCCTAAAACACTACCCCCAGCATGACCCCCTACATTACCCATACACCACTGCACTACCCTAAACCCTAAAACACTACCCCCAGCATGACCCCCTACACTACACAAACACCACTGTACTACCCTAAACCCTAAAACACTACCCCAGCACGACCACCTACACTACACAAACACCACTGCACTACCCTAAACCCTAACACACTACCCCAGCACGACCCCCTACATTACCCAAACACCACTGAACTACCCTAAACCCTAAAACACTACCCCCAGCACGACTCCCTACACTACACAAACACCAATGCACTACCCTAAACCCTAAATCTACCCCAGCATGACCCCCTACACTACACAAACACCACTATACTACCCTAAACCCTAAATCTACCCCCAGCATGACCCCCTACACTACCAAAACACCACTGCACTACCATAAACCCTAAATCTACCCCCAGCACGACCCCTACACTACCCAAACACCACTGCACTACCCTAAACCCTAAAACACTACCCCCAGCACGACCCCCTACACTACCCAAACACCACTGCACTGCCCTAAACCCTAAAACACTACCCCCAGCACGACCCCCTACACTACCCAAACACCACTGCACTGCCCTAAACCCTAAAACACTACCCCAAGCATGACCCCTACACTACCCAAACACCACTGCACTGCCCTAAACCCTAAAACACTACCCCCAGCACGACCCCCTATAATACACAAACACCACTGCACTACCCTAAACCCTAAATCTACCCCCAGCACGACCCCCTATACTACCCAAACACCACTGCGCTACCCTGAACCCTAAAACACGACCCCCTACACTACCCAAACACCACTGCACTACCCTAAACCCTAAAACACTACCCCCAGCATGACCCCCTACACTACACAAACACCACTGCACTACCCTAAACCCTAAAACACTACCCCCAGCACGACCACCTACACTACACAAACTCCACTGCACTACCCTAAACCCTAACACACTACCCCAGCACGACCCCATATACTACCCAAACACCACTGCACTACCCTAAACCCTAACACACTACCCCAGCACGACCCCCTACACTACCCAAACACCACTGCACTACCCTAAACCCTAAAACACTACCCCCAGCACGACCCCTATACTACCCAAACACCACTGCACTACCCTAAACCCTAAAACACTACCCCCAGCACGACCCCCTACACTACACAAACACCACTGCACTACCCTAAACCCTAAATCTACCCCCAGCATGACCCCTATACTACACAAACACCACTGCACTACCCTAAACCCTAAAACACTACCCCCAGCATGACCCCTATACTACCCAAACACCATTGCACTACCCTAAACCCTAAATCACTACCCCCAGCACAACCCCCTACACTACCCAAACACCACTGCACTACCCTAAACCCTAAAACACCACCCCCTACACTACACAAACACCACTGCACTACCCTAAACCCTTAAACACTACCCCCAGCACGACCCCCTACACTACACAAACACCACTGCACTACCCAAAACCCTAAACCACTACCCCCAGCACGACCCCCTACACTACACAAACACCACCGCACTACCCTAAACTCTAAAACACTACCCACAGCGTGACCCCCTACACTTCACAAACACCACTGCACTACCCTAAACCCTAAAACACTACCCCCAGCACGACCCCCTACACTACCCAAACACCACTGCACTCCCTTAAACCCTAAAACACTACCCCCAGTACGACAGCCCTACACTACACAAACACCACTATTCTACCCTAAACCCTAAAACACTACCCCCAGCACGACTCCCTATACTACCCAAACACCACTGCACTACCCTAAACCCTAATCCTACCCCCAACACGACCTCCTACACTACACAAACACCACTGCACTACCCTGAACCCTAAAACACTACCCCCAGCATGAGCCCCTACACTACACAAACACCACTGCACTACCCTAAACCCTAAAACACTACCCCCAGCACGACCCCCTACACTACCCAGACACCACTGCACTACCTTAAACCCTAAAACACTACCCCCAGCATGACCCCCTACACTACACAAACACCACTGCACTACCCTAAACCCTAAAACACTACCCCAGCAGTACCCCCTACACTACCCAAACACCACTGCCCTACCCCAAACTCTAAAAAACACCCCCAGCACAACCCCCTATACTACACAAACACCACTGCACTACCCTAAACCCTAAATCTGCCCCCAGCACGACCCCCTACACTACACAAACACCACTGCACTACCCTAAACCCTAAAACACTACCCCCAGCATGACCCCCTACACTACACAAACACCACTGCACTACCCTAAACCCTAACACACTACCATAGCACGAACTCCTACACTACCCAAACACCACTGCACTACCCTAAACCCTAAAACACTACCCCCAGCACGACCCCTACACTACCCAAACACCACTGCACTACCCTAAACCCTAAAACACTACCCCCAGCACGACCCCCTACACTACCCAAACACCACTTCAACTACCCTAAACCCTAAATCTACCCCCAGCATGACCCCCTACACTACACAAACACCACTGCACTACCCTAAACCCTAAAACACTACCCCCAGCATGACCCCCTACATTACCCATACACCACTGCACTACCCTAAACCCTAAAACACTACCCCCAGCATGACCCCCTACACTACACAAACACCACTGTACTACCCTAAACCCTAAAACACTACCCCCAGCACGACCACCTACACTACACAAACACCACTGCACTACCCTAAACCCTAACACACTACCCCAGCACGACCCCCTACATTACCCAAACACCACTGAACTACCCTAAACCCTAAAACACTACCCCCAGCACGACTCCCTACACTACACAAACACCAATGCACTACCCTAAACCCTAAATCTACCCCAGCATGACCCCCTACACTACACAAACACCACTATACTACCCTAAACCCTAAATCTACCCCCAGCATGACCCCCTACACTACCAAAACACCACTGCACTACCATAAACCCTAAATCTACCCCCAGCACGACCCCTACACTACCCAAACACCACTGCACTACCCTAAACCCTAAAACACTACCCCCAGCACGACCCCCTACACTACCCAAACACCACTGCACTGCCCTAAACCCTAAAACACTACCCCCAGCACGACCCCCTACACTACCCAAACACCACTGCACTGCCCTAAACCCTAAAACACTACCCCAAGCATGACCCCCTACACTACCCAAACACCACTGCACTGCCCTAAACCCTAAAACACTACCCCCAGCACGACCCCCTATAATACACAAACACCACTGCACTACCCTAAACCCTAAATCTACCCCCAGCACGACCCCCTATACTACCCAAACACCACTGCGCTACCCTAAACCCTAAAACACGACCCCTACACTACCCAAACACCACTGCACTACCCTAAACCCTAAAACACTACCCCCAGCATGACCCCCTACACTACACAAACACCACTGCACTACCCTAAACCCTAAAACACTACCCCCAGCACGACCACCTACACTACACAAACTCCACTGCACTACCCTAAACCCTAACACACTACCCCAGCACGACCCCATATACTACCCAAACACCACTGCACTACCCTAAACCCTAACACACTACCCCAGCACGACCCCCTACACTACCCAAACACCACTGCACTACCCTAAACCCTAAAACACTACCCCCAGCACGACCCCCTATACTACCCAAACACCACTGCACTACCCTAAACCCTAAAACACTACCCCCAGCACGACCCCCTACACTACACAAACACCACTGCACTACCATAAATCTACCCCCAGCATGACCCCTATACTACACAAACACCACTGCACTACCCTAAACCCTAAAACACTACCCCCAGCATGACCCCTATACTACCCAAACACCATTGCACTACCCTAAACCCTAAATCACTACCCCCAGCACAACCCCCTACACTACCCAAACACCACTGCACTACCCTAAACCCTAAAACACCACCCCCTACACTACACAAACACCACTGCACTACCCTAAACCCTTAAACACTACCCCCAGCACGACCCCCTACACTACACAAACACCACTGCACTACCCAAAACCCTAAACCACTACCCCCAGCACGACCCCCTACACTACACAAACACCACCGCACTACCCTAAACTCTAAAACACTACCCACAGCGTGACCCCCTACACTTCACAAACACCACTGCACTACCCTAAACCCTAAAACACTACCCCCAGCACGACCCCCTACACTACCCAAACACCACTGCACTCCCTTAAACCCTAAAACACTACCCCCAGTACGACAGCCCTACACTACACAAACACCACTATTCTACCCTAAACCCTAAAACACTACCCCCAGCACGACTCCCTATACTACCCAAACACCACTGCACTACCCTAAACCCTAATCCTACCCCCAACACGACCTCCCTACACTACACAAACACCACTGCACTACCCTGAACCCTAAAACACTACCCCCAGCATGAGCCCCTACACTACACAAACACCACTGCACTACCCTAAACCCTAAAACACTACCCCCAGCACGACCCCCTACACTACCCAGACACCACTGCACTACCTTAAACCCTAAAACACTACCCCCAGCATGACCCCCTACACTACACAAACACCACTGCACTACCCTAAACCCTAAAACACTACCCCAGCAGTACCCCCTACACTACCCAAACACCACTGCCCTACCCCAAACCCTAAAAAACACCCCCAGCACAACCCCCAATACTACACAAACACCACTGCACTACCCTAAACCCTAAATCTGCCCCCAGCACGACCCCCTACACTACACAAACACCACTGCACTACCCTAAACCCTAAAACACTACCCCCAGCATGACCCCCAACACTACCCAAACACCACTGCACTACCCTAAACCCTAAAACACTACCGCCAGCATGACCCCCTACACTACCCAAACATCACTGCACTACCCTAAACCCTAAAACACTACCCCAGCACGACCCCTACACTACCCAAACACCACTGCACTACCCTAAACCCTAAAACACTACCCCAGCACAACCCCTACACTACACAAACACCACTGTACTACCCTAAACCCTAAAACACTACCCCCAGCACGACCACCTACACTACACAAACACCACTGCACTACCCTAAACCCTAACACACTACCATAGCACGAACTCCTACACTACCCAAACACCACTGCACTACCCTAAACCCTAAAACACTACCCCAGCACGACCCCCTACACTACCCAAACACCACTGCACTACCCTAAACCCTAAAACACTACCCCCAGCACGACCCCCTACACTACCCAAACACCACTGCAACTACCCTAAACCCTAAATCTACCCCCAGCATGACCCCCTACACTACACAAACACCACTGCACTACCCTAAACCCTAAAACACTACCCCCAGCATGACCCCCTACATTACCCATACACCACTGCACTACCCTAAACCCTAAAACACTACCCCCAGCATGACCCCCTACACTACACAAACACCACTGTACTACCCTAAACCCTAAAACACTACCCCAGCACGACCACCTACACTACACAAACACCACTGCACTACCCTAAACCCTAACACACTACCCCAGCACGACCCCCTACATTACCCAAACACCACTGAACTACCCTAAACCCTAAAACACTACCCCCAGCACGACCCCTACACTACACAAACACCAATGCACTACCCTAAACCCTAAATCTACCCCAGCATGACCCCCTACACTACACAAACACCACTATACTACCCTAAACCCTAAATCTACCCCCAGCATGACCCCCTACACTACCAAAACACCACTGCACTACCCTAAACCCTAAACACTACCCCCAGCACGACCCCTACACTACCCAAACACCACTGCACTACCCTAAACCCTAAAACACTACCCCCAGCACGACCCCCTACACTACCCAAACACCACTGCACTGCCCTAAACCCTAAAACACTACCCCCAGCACGACCCCTTATACTACCCAAACACCACTGCACTGCCCTAAACCCTAAAACACTACCCCAAGCATGACCCCCTACACTACCCAAACACCACTGCACTGCCCTAAACCCTAAAACACTACCCCCAGCACGACCCCCTATAATACACAAACACCACTGCACTACCCTAAACCCTAAAACACTACCCCCAGCACGACCCCCTACACTACCCAAACACCACTGCGCTACCCTAAACCCTAAAACACTACCCCAGCACGACCCCTACACTACACAAACACCACTGAGCTACCCTAAACCCTAAAACACTACCCCCAGCATGACCCCCTACACTACACAAACACCACTGCACTACCCTAAACCCTAAAACACTACCCCCAGCACGACCACCTACACTACACAAACTCCACTGCACTACCCTAAACCCTAACACACTACCCCAGCACGACCCCCTACACTACCCAAACACCACTGCACTACCCTAAACCCTAACACACTACCCCAGCACGACCCCCTACACTACCCAAACACCACTGCACTACCCTAAACCCTAAAACACTACCCCCAGCACGACCCCTATACTACCCAAACACCACTGTGCTACCCTAAACGCTAAAATACTACCCCAAGCACGACCCCCTACACTACACAAACACCACTGCACTACCCTAAACCCTAAACACTATCCCCATCATGACCCCTATACTACACAAACACCACTGCACTACCCTAAACCCTAAAACACTACCCCCAGCATGACCCCTATACTACCCAAACACCACTGCACTACCCTAATCCCTAAAACACTACCCCCAGCACACCCCCTACACTACACAAACACCACTGCACTACCCTAAACCCTTAAACACTACCCCCAGCACGACCCCCTACACTACACAAACACCACTGCACTACCCTAAACCCTAAACCACTACCCCCAGCACGACCCCCTACACTACACAAACACCACTGCACTACCCTAAACCCTAAAACACTACCCACAGCGTGACCCCTACACTACACAAACACCACTGCACTACCCTAAACCCTAAAACACTACCCCCAGCACGACCCCCTACACTACCCAAACACCACTGCACTACCCTAAACCCTAAAACACTACCCCCAGTACGACAGCCCTACACTACACAAACACCACTGCACTACCCTAAACCCTAAAACACTACCCCCAGCACGACTCCCTTCACTACCCAAACACCACTGCACTACCCTAAACCCTAAAACACTACCCCCAGCACGACCCCCTACACTACACAAACAGCACTGCACTACCCTAAACCCTAAAACACTACCCCCAGCATGAGCCCCTACACTACACAAACACCACTGCACTACCCTAAACCCTAAAACACTACCCCCAGCACGACCCCCTACACTACCCAAACACCACTGCACTACCCTAAACCCTAAAACACTACCCCCAGCACGACAGCCCTACACTACACAAACACCACTGCACTACCCTAAACCCTAAAACACTACCCCCAGCACGACCCCCTACACTACCCAAACACCACTGCACTACCCTAAACCCTAAAACACTACCCCCAGCACGACCCCCTACACTACACAAACACCACTGCACTACCCTAAACCCCAAATCTACCCCCAGCACGACCCCCTACACTACCCAAACACCACTGCACTACCCTAAACCCTAAAACACTACCCCCAGCATGACCCCCTACACTACCCAAACACCACTGCACTACCCTAAACCCTAAAACACTACCCCCAGCATGACCCCCTACACTACCCAAACACCACTGCACTACCCTAAACCCTAAAACACTACCCCAGCATGACCCCCTACACTACCCAAACACCACTGCACTACCCTAAACCCTAAAACACTACCCCCAGCACGACCCCCTACACTACACAAACACCACTGCACTACCCTAAACCCTAAAACACTACCCCCAGCACGACCCCTACACTACCCAAACACCACTGCACTACCCTAAACCCTAAAACACTACCCCAGCACGACCCCCTACACTACCCAAACACCACTGCACTACCCTAAACCCTAAAACACTACCCCCAGCACGACCCCCTACACTACCCAAACACCACTGCACTACCCTAAACCCTAAAACACTACCCCCAGCACGACCCCCTACACTACCCAAACACCACTGCACTACCCTAAACCCTAAATCTACCCCCAGCACGACCCCCTACACTACACAAACACCACTGCACTACCCTAAACCCTAAAACACTACCCCCAGCATGACCCCCTACACTACCCAAACACCACTGCACTACCCTAAACCCTAAAACACTACCCCCAGCACGACCCCCTACACTACACAAACACCACTGCACTACCCTAAACCCTAAAACACTACCCCCAGCACGACCACCTACACTACACAAACACCACTGCACTACCCTAAACCCTAACACACTACCCCAGCACGAACCCCTACACTACCCAAACACCACTGCACTACCCTAAACCCTAAAACACTACCCCCAGCACGACCCCTACACTACACAAACACCAATGAGCAATACGTAACTGAACGAAGC